>BRZM01002559.1:0-19490 GCA_033238685.1 Lates japonicus | reverse complement strand
CGGGATGTGGGTTTGTTGGAGCAGCATCAGTATGAAGTTTCATGCTGTGATATGATTAATAATGCGATGCCCTCCTGGTGTGGCTGCAGATGTTGATATGAGCACAATTTGGGCTGAAATAGTATCCTGCACTCAGGTTTGGTAAAACCTACGGTGTTTACGCAACAGGTTCAGATGGTACATGTCCAATGGCACTGGTGAACTTTATTGACTAGATTTTCCACAAAATGTATCAGCACCATTACTGGATGTGTCCACAACATGAGTAATACCATTTATGAGAGAGGAGAGTGTAGTGTAGTTCCTGGATACTGAGATGTTTCCGCGAACCACCACTTACTATAAACTTTTACAGGATGTTTATTACCACAAGTATTAGGCGGTTCTCCTCTGGGTCACTGCCCAAACACTCTGTGCATTCACTCTGGCTGTCTGAGGTGTAGCCAGAAACTATTGCACAGAGAAGTGTAGTCTTGTCCTCTCACAGTACAATATGGATGTGAAGATCACTACATCGATCAGATGGTTTCATCGACGCGGTCTGCCATTCAGAAGGAGGTGAGTAGGTCACTGACTCAGCTGACTCATCCCTAAAAGCAGGAATTACTGAAGACTGGTTCTCTAGACCATATTTTGGGCTACTGTTTTAAATTTCTCCACCTGATTTTTTATTCACAGGCTCTAAAACAACAGACACTGACACTGAGTGCTTCCTTTATTTGTAGATAAAAGCATGCCAAATATAAATAAATTTTCATGTCTGGTTACTCAAGATGTAAACACAATTATTCTAGTCCAGTTGTAAATCAAGCAGACAAAAGACAAAATAACTCCTCCAAAGCCCAACTGCTGGTCTGCAGTATTTCAACAGAATTATGTTTTATTCCAGTTCAAGCCTTGAATCTATCTGTATTTTAGTATTTAGGCATATATGTGATTTTTAAAACAAAAGCAAATCTGATTTCATATTTTGAAGAAAGTAGTCATGGGCACAACTCCCAACGCCTTTGAGTGGAGTAATTTCTGGAAACAGTGAGAGAGTTTCAGCAACGAGTTAAAAAATGATTGCTTTTTGTGGTTTTTAAAGCACTGCAATACTGAAGTGTAAATTCTATAAAATCTTTCATAAATATTTGACCCTTGCTCTATATTCTTTTTTAGAAAGATTTATCATAATATAAAACCATCTGAACCACAGATTTACCCAGCACAAACACTACCTTTTTGTATTTCCTCTATGGACTGTACTGTCACTATTAAACTAGCTGTGCTGCAGTAGATGATTCACAATTTTCACATACCTTTTCTGGTCCTCAGTTTGAATACAAAACCAGAGTGGTGTATAAACAGACAAATCTGGATGAAAAGGCTCTGCAAAACTCCAGCACAAAGTGTTTCTTTCTCTTGTCTGTATTAAACATTACTGGTGCACTCTAATATTTTCCCAAACTGACATTCTTGTCCTTCCTCTTCACCACTGCCTCCCAGGCCAGTCTGAAAGTTCTTGGATTACATTCAGACTGAACAATAGAGAAAATATGTAAAGTCCTCGATAAGGTCTTGATCCAAATTTTCATGACCCTGACAATGGAGAGGTGAGTTTGTCACAAGCCTGTGTCCAACCTCTCAGTGGCATTACATTTTTACTTAGTATGTGATCATTCTTTGTGTACAAATAAATGATGTTCTGAGTGATATTAGTGACAATGTATCTGAGGGATTTCACCTCTCCTTTGCCATCCTCCTGACCCCCCAAACCTCCTCTGCGGGTCGAAACGCCTTTCTCAGTGGCCTGTGCAGGCCGTACCAGCCTGCCGGTGGAGAGACATCAGGAGTGCTGGTTCGGGGCGGCGCTCATTTGGACTTCAGAAGCAGGATGAAGCGACTGCAGTGCACAAAGCTGTTAGGGCTCACAATCACAGCTGGGCTGCTGGTAAGGACTTTGAGTTATAGTTGCAGCTCAAAATTATGGTACTGTGTCATACAACAGTGTCATGGACAAAGTAAATGTTATAACCTGTTTGATAGTAAGGCCATATGGTTATGCTCGATATAAATTCATATATTTAGTGTTGCTTTTTATTCAGTTATAATTTAAATGAAATGTTTAGCATTTTTTCTCTTTCTTTTTTGTCTTTCTCCTCCTTTCTCTGTTTTGTCTGTCTCTAATTACAAACAGAATATACCTATCCACTCACCTTCAAAAAAAAAAGTCATTCTTTTCTTTGTCTCTCCTTGCCAGAAATGACTCTTGTCCTTGAGGCGTCTCAGACTACAAAGACACGCTGTGGCCTGACCCGCTGTACCACACTGTATGACGGGGCGACACCTCTGCCTGCGAGACCTTGCACCTTGCTACAGGGCAGGCTGAAACCGAGAGGCGAGAATGCTTCAGGATGGGTCCCATCGGGTATCCAGTGGACAGTTTAATTTATATTGAACTCACAAGCCTGACAAATCTATCTATCTGTCTATCTATCTGTCTATCTGTCTATCTGTCTGTCTCTCTGTCTGTCCATTTCCGTCATTGTGTTAAGCATCTCTGGTCTCTGTCTCTCTTTATGTAAACCTAAGCAATGCACCGGCGTCTCTCATCTTATCTCTGTGGTTGATGTCATGTACCTTAAGCCCTCAGTCTCCTCCCCTCTCCTCTCGGCCTTCCTCACTCGTCTCTCCATTCTCTCTGCTTCCTCCCCTCCTTCTCTCTCTTTCCATAGCACAGGATGAAGGAGTTTGGAATGGAAGAAATACACCTCCAGTGCCGCTTCATCCCACCATCTCTCCATCCATATCTCTGCCTTTCAGAGAAGGCCTTCGAGAATCATGTTATGAAAAAAAAAAAAAAAAAGAAAACATAGGTGAGAAGTGGAAGTGAATGAAATTTGACATAGTTTTCTTAAGCTGATAAATCTGAGTCATCTTGGGTCCAGTTCGAAAAAACGTGGATATTATCTCTTACTGGGCATCGAGGTGCATTGCCTACATTATGTCTCTGTGACATTCTGGTAAATTTCGCGTTTGCTGCGAGCAGGTTGTCGTAGTATTTTATTTGGTTTTGCGTGCTCTGTTTTCTTTCTTTACTTCATAAATGTCTTGTGATATTTTAGTCTCTGCAGAAAAATATGAAACCTCTCAGCCTGCTGAGAGGAGCTCTGTTGTTTTAATGTTTTGTTTTCCTTTCTTTCCACCATGGTTGCAATGTAATTAGCTCTGACCTGTTTTCTGTAAGAGTAATTATGGATCTAAATGGGATGAAAAGACATTATTTCCATTATTTCTCTTTATTATCTCTTTTGCAATATCTTTCTTTATCTCTCTTTTCTGCCTAATTATCTTGCTCTGGTCTATATAAATCACCCCCCTTCACCATAACTTATCTCCTTCTATACTTTATAATACTGATGATTTGTGGATATTTCTGCTCACGCTCTTCTTGACATTAAAGGCTTGCCAGAAACTGACTTTGCCAACACTTGGAGCATCTGCTGTTTTATGGGGCGAACACCACGCTATATAAAATACCTCCAGGGAACACCACTTCACATTTCTGCCTGTACAACAAACGAAATATGGAAACAAGATCGCCCATTGAACTATTATTGCCATAATTATAAGCTGCTGGTTTCTAAAGGTGTTAACCAATCCTTTCCCTCTCTGAATGATCCAGAAAGCTGTGTCCGCGTCCTTCTGTACGAAGGGGAGCAAATAAGGAGGCAAGAACAAGCATGGTCAGACCCCTTTTCAGGTAAATGGTTTAGCTAATATTATTATCATTGAAAATGTATTTTAGAAATTTTATCATGTGTCTTCAGAGTGAGGATTTATTTCTAGATCAACAGTTTGTCTCAAAGAAACCAAGGGGAAAGGAGACAACACGATTAAACAAAATAGCAATAATTACAACGAGGTAAGGCTGGTATAAGATCATTTTGTTTCTGTGTTTGCAACTAGCTGTAATGTCTGGTGCACTTTTGAACTCGGGAAATCATCAAAAAACCACAAAGATTCTGACGTGAAGGTAGCTTTTCATGCCAAACTTTCTCCTCTGAAGTGGCTATTAAGTAATCAATCAGTTCCCCAACACCTGCCTTTTTTTTGTACCTTCTAAATCTACCATATGTTGCCTTACAATCTCCTTTTTTTTCCCCATAACAATCTACCCTGATTTCTTCTCCCATTTCATCCTGTCACATCAAACCCACTCCAACCCTCCTCGGCTCCTCACCTCCTGAACCTCACCTTAAATATAAGCCATCAAGCCTCAAACCTCCGTACTTCGAGGTGCCCTTTTGGAATAGCAAAGTATGTTCCCCAGCGAAAGAGGTGCCCACACACTGCCCCTCCCTTGCTCCATTCCCACACCCTGCGTGCTGGTGATAACACCATGACCCAGTCTGAGCCTCCTGTGCATGCCCAACAAGGCGCAGCCAATTCAACCCAGGACAGGTACTTAAAGACCATTCGGCGGATGGTGATCTCTGTGATGTTAGGCCATATGATTACTGATGTTGCATTGTTTCTCAAACTCATGTACAATGTGGTGGTAGCTTCCCAGATCACCTTTAATGTCTTTATGGGACTTGGTGTGTTTCTGCTGGGGCCAGCCTTGGGAACCTCCATGACATGAGAAGCTCCAGCAGCCCCAGAACTCATTTCGCTCCCATCCCAGAGGGAGGGAGGCCGTGACACAGAGGGAGGGCACGGCAGCCTCGAGGCAGGCGAGGTGGCAGCCTCTTGAGGGAGGTGCTGTATACAAAAACAGAGGAATGTGGTGGAATTTTTATTTTACCAGGTTCTTTGAATATCCACCAAACAGGGACTCACTAATCTCCAGTTTCCATCAACTGTCTTGAATGAAATTACTATTGTGTCTCAGTTGCATACTGTGCCACTAATATTTTTAACTACCAAAGAATGTCACATAATATAGGTGTGGTACTGAGTGAGACTTGTTGTTGCAAGAGCAACAGAAATGGAGGAGATATTCACGGCCTGAAAAAAAAAAAAAGTCAGATAGCAGTGCATGACCTCAAGTGACCTGAACCAAGAGTCTAGCCATTTGTATCTCTGGCCAAGGAGCTGACTGTGTTAGAGTGTTAGTACTCTCCTTATGCAACCTATGTACTGAATACCAGACATTGAACAAGTGCAGCATCTTGCGTTCTAACTGCTGATATGACTGATTAGTGTATTTCAGCTGCCGACTGTCTCTGATGTAGCCACAACAAGCTGTATATTAGTCTCACTTTGTCTCACTTGTTTTTCACAGTACGCAGTCTTATCTCACCGGTTTTCTCTCTCTCTCTCCCTCTCAAACACTTTCTCCCCTTGTGAGTGCGACCTCAGCAGGCGGGCAGTGGGGGAGGTCAGATGAAGCGGCCAATGTACAGTGCAGTGCCAGGGTGGCCGCTGTGGCCGCAGTGCCCACTCACTAGTGGAACAGGAGCTCACTCAACAAAGGGACAAAGTTAAAAAGGTGAGAGATGGAGCAAACCTTTACATGGTGAGCTTCAAAAATATGGGAGAACTCACTCACACGAATCTAAAACATTGCCTTGAAAGAAAAGATTAGCTAATAACACTGGAATCATCTTGGCCTTTGATTGTTGTATTTTGGTGGGCAGGTACCAGAGATATTCTCAACAGCAGATAATTTGTGCTTAACTTTCAGTGCTGCTGATGCAGTTTGTCCCAGAAAGAATGTAAGCTACTGTATCTAAAACATCAACAGTGAGGATGAGACGTTCACATCTAAGGGAAGAGAGGATTGTAAACAAGAGAAATGAGAAGCACCAGCATCCAGTCATCACAAAGCAATACATCCTATCCTAACTATTCTCAGTGGATTGTACAGTGTTATTATAAAACAGGTAACTAAAGGTAAACAAGAAAAGGTGAAGGAAAGATATATGGTGTAACAGTGTATGAGACAGTGAATTTAACACCCAAATTACACTCTATCCATCAAATTATGTCTCACTCCTCATCTGTCTATCTGTCTGTCTGTCTGTCTGTCTGTCTGTCTGTCTGTTTCAGTGTTAAGTGTAGGGGAGGGGGGATACTGGGAGGGAACAGTGAAAGGTCGCACTAGCTGGTTTCCCTCAGACAGTGTGGAAGAGGTGGCGGCTCTCAGCAAAGACAATCGATCAGGTAAGAGAAAACCAGAGGGAGCGTCACCTCACTATTGTATTTCAAAATATTATTCTGTCCGTGGCAAATGTCCAGGCTGTTTCTTAAAATCTCTTTGGGTTTTGTTGTAATCTATAAAATTTGAATCAGGTCTTGTGCCAGATTGGAATCTTTTTTTTTCTAAATGTATATATAAAATGAAAGAAATTATTTGTTGATATATTCAAGGTTAGTCTCATGAAGTTAAAAATGTCAAGAGGTGGGTTAACAAGACACATAACAGTCATATGAAACAACACACAGACTGGAGAGAGGGCGTGTGGGAAAATGGGTTACACACTCCCTCAGGCTGGTATTATCCTTTAAGTCACTGTAACACCCAGTACATGTCACACTCATGTTCACTAGCAGGCCTCTCTGCAGCACACAGTGACACATGTACAGCACAAGCGCTCTTTGTGTCTTACTTTCATAGCTGCACTGTTCACACAGCGAGCAAACCATATGTCGCGTTCAAGACACAAAAACAGGGTGTAGATATATCTGATTCGTTTGAGCCTTGCACTGACACATCAAACACAACACTTCTACCAGAAGACAGAAAAGGTGTCATGACGGATGCTGAAGGTTCAAATTGAGCATATGTTTTGCCTGCATGTGCCTGTTGCAGAGACACGCAGCGAGAAAGCCAAGAGGAAGCTTTTCCGTGACGTCACTGTCGGAGCTTACGACGGCACTGATGGCCCCTGGTGAGTGAAGTTGCTATGACACTTACAACCTGTCATGTGAGTTGTAGTTGGTAAGTGAGTTGCGTCAGAAACAGTAACCTCCCTTTAACAGCAGTGCAAACTGCACTGAACTGCCTTCAAGAAAAACTGTGAGCTTGAAAGTCTGGATTGCTGAGTGAAGTGTAAATGTGAAGGTGATTGTGTTTGTCTGCATCATTATGTGTTGAACTGTCCACAACTTGCCACTCAGTGCATTCTGTGACAGCTCCTCAAAACCCTGAACAGTCATATCAGTTTAGAAAATAGATGGACTACAGTAAGGATTCAACTAGAATAAACCTGATTGGCTGCAGTCCCTGATATAGTTCTAGCTGCAGATCATCATATGAGTGTGGGCAGCATCTGAACTGTCTGCTCTCTGGTTTATTACTGTAAGGTAAGACTGTGAGGCCAGTCAAGGTGATTGAAATAGTTGGCACGCTGTTGTTTCGTGGGTAAGAGGAGCTTCTCGTGTTTGTGTTCACGCGTGTACGTGTGTGTACATTCCCTCTTGTTTCACCTATCGTGCTTTCATGTCCTCCTGTGTGCTGTATGTGTCTGTTTTCTGCTGATCCCGAACAGCGCTTGTTCTCTATTGTTCGGCTATGTGAACACGTCAGTGCTGAAAGCACAAAAAGCAGCCATGTCATTTTCAGCTCTGCCCCCTTTGGCTCCACCAGACAAATGCACTTGTCTCTTTGATACCTCCATCCACATGCCTCCCTCTCCTCTCTTGTTGCTTGTTTACACTGAACACAATAATGCTTTAATGAAAGGAAAAGGGGGGGTTCTTCTTTTCCTTCTCCTCCTCCATGACATCTGTCTGAAGCTGCAACCCAACCCTGGGCACCTGCAGTTGTGCGTTCTGCATGTTTGTTTGTTTGTGTGCTTGTGAATATGCCTGTGTGTACATACATCATTCTGCTGATGAGTCATGAGGAGGCTGAAACACCAAGCACTGGTTACATCCCTGGGCTAGTGAGAAGGACTTTTCAGTTGCCACCCCGGGGTTTTACAGCCTCTTACACAGTATAGCTGACATTACCCTTGTGCTGAGCAGCTCTCACTGTCATTCAAAAAAGGGATTCACTTTAATGCAGTCTGCGCTAGTGTTCTAAATAGAAATAGCAGCCACTGGGGTTATATTACCTGTGTTAAGTTGGTTAAGCGTAATTGCAGCACCGTGGTGAAGTGGTGCTCAATTAAGAGCAAGGTGATGCGGAGCATGTTCCCTCACTGCAGCTAGGCATTTGGGAGAATGTCAATTACTATTTCAGAGAGAAATAGAGAGCGGAAGAGTGTTTGCTACCCTGTATGGTGATGACAGCTCTGCTTTGGAGGAGAGGAGGGAGCGAGATGAAAGTTGGCAAATGTGTGTGTATGTGTGAGAGATAAATTCAGGGTGGGAATCAGCTGTTAGTATATCTGTGATACACCAGTCAGTCGATGAGCAAATGCAAGTCCTGTCTCTCTCTCTCTCTCTCTCTGTCGCCTTACATTGATACCCATCCCCCGCATCCCCACCCCTCAAATCCAGCTCGGCATCTCCCCTTATTTCCAACCAAACCCTCTTCCTGTCATCCACCAGCTCACACACCATACACACTCTCCCTGTTGTGATAATCGCTGGTATTCTCTTCCTCTCTCTCTGTCTTTCTTTCACATTGTCTTTCTCTTGTCTGAAGTATGCGGGGTGCAGAACAGCACGCTCTCTCGCTCTCTCTCTCTCTGTCTCATTCCCCACCTCCCTCGCTCTCTCTCCTCCACTCTCGCGGCTCTCTTCAGCTGAGCTCTCGCTAGAAGACCGGGAGGAGGAGGGAGGCGGGAGGAGGAGGAGGAGGAGGTGGTGGAGAGCGCGCCGAGATAGAGGAGGGGGGGACATGGCAATGGGGGGATGCGGAGAGAGAGAAATCTCTCTCTCCCTCTCTTCTTCGTGGCCGTCACTGGGCCCCAGAAACAGGAGCGTGTGGTTCATTTACAGGTAGCGGCTGTTTCCTCATTCATTGGCTGGCTATGGATGTGAGGAGAGGACAATGGAGAGAGGGGAGAGGTAGATGATGCTATTGAGAGGCCGTGCCTTTTCAAAGACAGACTAATAAGCTATGTATTCTGTGCGTGCGTGTCTCTGAGTGTGCGTGTATATCAGCGTGTGTCTTAAATTTGTATTTTTTCCTCCATGCATGTGAATATCTGTGGGACGGAAGTGGCTATTGAATGGAGACTCTGCAGCATGTTGATTTCTGTGTCTTCCTCCCGTGTGTCTGTTAACGCGTGTGTGTTTATGCGTGAAAGGGAGCACATATTGATGCGTTTCAGTCAGACAGTGTGGGTGTATTTCATTCTCTTTGAGTCATGATTTCTTTAAGCAGATATCTTTCATTCACCAGGACTTCCAGTTTATCTCTGTTCCTTTAAAAATGCTATTGTCTCATCACATATTTCTATGTTTCCCATTGTATCATTGAAAATGTGTGGTATTTTGACTGTACAGAAGGATGAATGTGAATAAGTGGCAGGAGTGCGGTTTGTCAGTTCCTTTTCAGCTCTAATTTGAGATACCGGTCATTTCTGTGCATGTCTGTGTGTGTGTGCATGCGTTTATGTGTATATGCATGGGACTATATACACTGAATAATATACTGTATATGTGGTCTGCACATATATATGTATACGTCATAGTGCTTGATTGCTGTGGGAGAATCTCTCCTGTACATATATCGATGTATATGTACTGCTCATCTGTCCCTCCATCCAGTGTGTGTCACTAACATCTGTCACTTGTGGTGTGTAGGTATTGTCCCCACATAGCCAGTCTGTCTGCATGTGCATTCAGCAGGTGAATGGTTAAAAAGCTGCCTTTTTTCTCAGTAATTGTGGATAGAAGAGAGGATGACTCAGGAGGGTACATAATAACTCTGGTCTCTTGTAGGCTTACAGCTCCATTGCAGCCAGTTCAGAGAGAGTGTTGTCCTACTGGCCAACAGATTAACCAGGCATATTTGCGCTTTTTACGGCTCTAATTGGCCACAGTGATCAATATGGTGACAGATGAGCTCAACAGTTCTATGTATGTAAAGTAAATTAGGTGTGTTACTGCAAGCCAGCAACACAACTTAGGACCACTTGGAGTACCAACACTGGCCATGTTTCCCCCTTGTAGAAGTGGATGGATGAAGAGCCCGATGGATCAGTCCACCCACTCCATGTTACTTTGATCCTCAGAGAGGGAAAGCATGATGGAGGACAGGGTGAGAGAAAAAGGAATGAGGTGTGAGGAGCAGATGGCTGGAAGGCGGCTGTGCGTTGGCGAAACAGTAACATTGATGGAGAACACACAAGGGATGGACCTCAGTAGGGGAAACTAGCGATCGTCTGTTCAGTGCTAAAGTTACGGCTTGGTGTCGAAGTCTGGATCTTCAGGCCTGTGGGCCAGTGCTCATGACTCTGCTGTCCTTCTTTGATTCCACAACCAAACTTTGTTTATTGCATGATTACATACATGAGATCTCGCTGCATCTGTACTGTAGGAGAAAATAATATTATACTGGTATTGTTATCATAGCACCAGTATACACACCGGGGTAGGTTTGGTTCCCGAAGTGGCGGAGGCCAAAATGAAGTTGGAGTGATGGAGTCCTCTGTCAAAGTCTGCTTCTTGAAACCTAAAAGTAAAACAAAATATTGGCACTTTTAAATAATACATTCATTTTTTTTATAGGTGGTTTCATGGCCGAGTTACCCTGGCGACCGCCTGGCTGCAGACCTTATTGCCAGGCAGCCGAGGTTTAGGTTATAGATAGTTATTAGCAATTTAGTGCTACAGTTTGCTTTTAGGGTCTGCTGACTGAGAGTAAGCAGCGCCTGATGTATATAAATTCCATCTATATTTGCTATTTCTCATGAAGGTGTGAACCGACACACAATTCACCCAAACTTTCCATTTAAAAGAGGGAGGGACAAAAGAAACTGTATTCCCATTGGAAATTATGTCCTTGTGTATACCCAGTACTTTTACTGCATTGTTTTGGCATTCAGGCTATCACTATAAATAAAGGCAATTCTTCGACCAGGCCACTCTTCCTGTACACTCATAGTTCAGCCCTTCTAGGAAATCATATCCTTTGATTTGATTTCAGCTGGAGTGTCAATTTGAGTTATGTCGAGGAGCACAAGCTAACACAGGCTGCCTAGGAAAGAAATATCTGGAATTCCTCTTAAATCATACAGCTCCACTCAAAGCCCTGGGCTCTCTAACAGAACCAGGGTGAATTGACATTGTTAGAAAGTCATGTCCAGAAATGAGTCATGAGATGTGGCTGTGTGTGGAGTCCATTTAAACAGTCCTGTATTAGAGGAAGGGTTGTAAAGCAGCTTGGCCAAAAGTCCCAGACATGGTAATAGAATAATGAAGGAGCTTGCTGGGCCAGCCGATACACTACTCCATCCGTCTCGTAATAAGATTGCATCACAAATGTCTGTGATCGCTGTTTCTGCTCTCTCAGGCTGTAGTCTTTGAGCGAGAGGAGCTGTTTGTGGAGGGAGATTAGAGGCCTGTCTGACTTCTTGTACATAATTTGAAGTGTCATGTATGACCGGTAGTGGTGCGCTGGAGTCGGTAAAGCAGTATCCTTGCAAAAGCTGCCAGAGGCGGTGAAAGCTAATGCAGCGATTTAGGTGCATTTGGAAGTTTCCATTATCAGTGAAGTGTATGTGCACATTTTTCTAATGTGCCGTTCCCCCCCGGCCTAGTGCTTGTCAGCTCTAGCTGGATTAGTCCATAGTATGGAATGTCATCTCATGTACACTTCCTCCCATTGTGACACTAACTGTATCCCTGCCATCAACCCTTTTTGTGCACCAGCGCTTTTTGTATGACATTCTCAAGCCAACCTATCTTTTGCTGCAGTGTGATTTCATAATGTGTTGCAGTATAGCTGTTTTCCACATTCAGAAAATGCTTTATTTGCATGACAATAACACTTTTCTGTTGCTATAGAAGTCATATAGCTCTCTTCCTCTCCAATTCTTTCTCTTTTTCTTCCTGTCTCTCTCCATCACCGTTTTCCCCTCTCTTCCCCTCCCTCCCTCTTTACTCCTCTAAGTGACTACATCATTAAGGAGAAGACAGTGCTCCTACAGAAGAAAGACAATGAGGGCTTTGGTTTTGTGCTTAGGGGAGCCAAAGGTGAGCGTCTTCTCCACAATTCACCATTCCTTCCTCTATAGATTTCTCAGTCTCATATGCTCTTTTTCTCTCTGTCTAATATCTCCATCCCTCCCTCATTTTCAAACCCTTGTTATCTGTGTCCATTCATGCTCATCCCTTTTGTCTTATCGTCCTCAGCTCAGACTCCCATAGAGGAGTTCACTCCAACGCCAGCGTTCCCCGCGCTGCAGTACCTGGAGTCTGTCGATGAGGGGGGCGTGGCGTGGAGGGCAGGCCTGAGGATGGGGGATTTCCTCATCGAGGTAAACCCGACACTGACCTTGACCTCGGGTTCTGAGTTTTACTAACAACATGCTTTATCCAAGCCACATGTGAATGAAACACTTTGACGGATCATTATGCAACAAGCACAACAGGCTACATGAGCCGCTCAACTGGTGCTTTATCCACTGTTGCACACTGAATGCGACAAGTGCAGCCATGTTCCTTTCAGGGTGTCTTTCTGGGAAATGTAGGAATTGAAGACATAGATGAGAGAAGCTGAAGAGAAGTGGATTCACATTTCATTTCAAAAGGACTTCAAGGATGCACTGAACCGAACGTCACAGATCGATGATATCTGCAGGGTGGACAACAGAAACATCTTACGATACAATACCCCTGTAGTAAATACCAGTATAATAGAGCACATAGTGTTTGACTTTTTTAAAGCTTGTCAGAGGTCTTGGTCAATTTTTGATACTCTCTCCAAGTCAGAGCCAGTTGAGGGACTGCTGTTCTTGTAATTGACCAGCAGTTCAGGCAGCGACTTTCTGGCCATTTTGTAGTTTTGAAAGCCCTTGTATTTTGTCTTGAAAACTAAAAATGGTGATTGTCAAACCTCTATTAAATCTGACACATGCAGCTAATTGGTATTCAACCTAATATGACTCACTTATGTAGGTGCCCAAGCCTTTGTAACTGTGATTTACTGTAGTCGCTGCCTGGATTGCCGTCCAGAACACTGCAAAATAATGAATGCTTGAAGCTAAACCTAAAAAAACAACAACGTGTGCCAAACACGGAGAAGCTACATCATCAAATTGAACCAATGATCACAGGTAGACCCTCAGTGATTCTTTGCTGTAAGGTGTTTCTGTTTTTGTGTCCACCCCCTCTTAAACGAGCTGATTTTTTCATCGAAGTGGAAATTAATGCAACACCTCATTCTGCATTCAGTCCTTCTGTGTCTTTGTGTCTGTCAGGTGAACGGCCAGAATGTGGTGAAGGTTGGCCACCGGCAGGTGGTCAACATGATCCGACAGGGCGGCAACAGCCTCATGGTGAAAGTCGTGATGGTTGCTCGAAACCCTGAACTGGAGGATACTGCTCGGAAGAGGGGTAAGAGTCAAAATGTCCTCATATGTTGTTTCCATCTCATGTTTATGATGTGACGATAAAGCTGATTGCATGTTTACTCCATCCTAAAAGCCTTTTGCAATGTGGTCGTCTTTGGTGACTGCATGTGTATACAAGAATACTAAACATTAAGTCTGCATTTGGCTGGCTTCCCTTGGCAGCCCCGCAGCAGACTAAAAGACTGACTCCTCCTGCCATTGCCCTGCGCTCCAAGTCAATGACATCAGAGCTGGAAGACATGGGTAAGATGATAGAGGGGACTTAAGACTGAAAGCAGAGAATAAAGAGGAAGGGAGGCCTGGAAAAAACAAAAATGAATTTAATTTATGTCCTCCACGTTTTTTTGGGGTGGGGTCATACCAAAAAAGCTTTTTTTTTTGGAGGGGGGGGGTTGGTTAGCAGTTTCTCCGCAGGATGATGGTACAGTACTATGGCACTATTAGGGGAACATAGCATTAAATATTTACTGAGTTGATGCAGAAAGCCAAGAAAATGATCTAGTATGGGTGCAGTTAAATTTTTTTTCATGAGCAGTAGTTTGATGGGGAGGTAGTCTTTGATTCATTTGCTTTCTCTTTTGAGATGCCACTTGTCTGATGCTAAGTCACAAACTGCTCTTTGTCTTTTTCCCTTCTGAACCAAATTTGCTGCAAACAGTGGACAAAGGTGGGAGAATCATGGATTTGTGTGCTCTCATTATCATTTCTGTCCCCATCACCATCCCTCTCATCACATCAGCGTTCACACCATCACATGTGTCTGAGTATGTACTGTTTTTCATCCTTTCATCTGCTTTGTACACATGACTACACAGCAGTTCTAGTCACACCTAATTTCTGTTTCCCGAATTATGTATGCTACAGCTGCCTCTCCATGGAAAAAGAAAGCAGGTGAATATCAGCCTTTATCATTACCCCCATCAGCCCCTGAGCTTTAATTAAAAGACAGCCTGTTTGATGCTCTTTTTTTCTCCTCCTTTTTCAGAGTACGAGTCCTCTCAGGGTCCTGATAAGAAGAGGACAGTCTATCAGATGGCACTAAGTAAGGAATTACTCTCACTGCTCTTGTCATACTGTAAGAGGGTGTTTTTAAACCTTGAGGGGACGGGAGGGGTTTGCTGAAATCCTCTTTTTCATGTTTCTCTCTTTATTTTAAGCTCGCTCTGACTACCTCTCCTTTTCTGGCCTGCCCCTGCTCTGTCTTTGTTTAAGATAAACTGGATGAAATCTTGGCTGCAGCCCAACACACTATTACATCAGACAACCAGGGCCAGAGAGGTCATGGGGGCAAGAGGGACCGAAGCAAGAGCATTGTTCCCAATGTCTCAAACGAGGTACTGTTGGGAATTGCAAGGAAATGGGTCTAGTTAGGGTCATTACCATAATGTTCTGGCTTCTTTTGCTCAATTTCCATATAATCCACAAAATATGAACAAATACTGAACCTCTCTCTCAAACCTGCAATACCTGATTCACATAAACAACACAGTTTCTTCACTGCATTAGGATGCAGCACATATTTAGTCAAGGAAGTGACTAATGCTCGCAAAAAAAAAAGATTCCTATCTATAAATCAGCTTGGTCTTTAGCTTGTTTTTAGCCCTGTGTGTTGTTTTGCCCTCACGGCACTTTAGAGAAGATGATTGACAATGGACCACCCACATCAAAACATTTGTTTAACTGTGAGTCAGGTTGTGTCCATTCATCTATGCGCTGTTGCCTGATACACTAATGCTGTAACTGACTGGTTCTCCTGTATTGCATTTTACTGTATATCAAATCAATATCGGCTTAACAGCCAACATCAATTCTGTTTAATTATATGTGAGTAAATGTCTCGTCTCCTCTCTTCTCCCTCCTTCCTTTCAAATTCTCTTTTTAAACTGCGCTTGGACACCTGAAGCAACCCTATGAGCAGCAGTCATCAGTGAATATGGTGCAGCAAGGACCAGGTTTTGGCTACAACCAAGCTCATTTTCAACCAGGCCACGGTCCTCAGCATGCAGTCATGATGCGTCAAAAATCTATCGGTAACAGCATTTGTCATGGAAATATTTCTGCCAGCTCAGTATACATAGAGTGTCTGCTTGTAACTGCCTTTGTCCTTGTGCTCAGGTGTAACAGAGGAGGAGAGGCAGTACCTCCACCCACCTGCTATGAAGCTGGCTCGCAGCCTGTCAGTGCCGGGACCAGAGGAAATCCCCCCACCCCCTAACACATCTGCCCCAGAACCGCCTTTATCTGCAGGCCCTCATCCTGTGAGAGGGCCTGCTATGCCCATACCCCCTGTATCTCAAGCCCACTATCAGCTCCACTCCCAGCCAGGACATCCTACTCAAGCAGGCTGGGACAGGGGAGGCCCTGGTGGGATGAACCAGCAGGTCATGGTGCCCACACTCAGGAGACAATCAGAGGGACTGTGTGTCAGAGAGCCGGAGGCACCCAGGAGAGGTGGTGGCAAAATGGGAGGGTTAAGGAGAGGCTATAGCAGCGCCACGCCATCAACAAGTGCTAAGCCTAAGGCACAACAAGCACCACAACATCACCCGCACATTGCAAACCGGGAGCAGGGTGCAGGGGTTGGCAGGGGGGCAGCCAGGAGGGGTGGTCGAGGAGCTCTGATGAAGCAGTCGAAAGTGGAGGATGGGCTGCGACAGCACAGAGGAAAAGGAGGTGCAGGCAAAGAGAAGAGCTCCATCCCCATCCCCACCATCATCGTCAAAGCACCCTCCACCAGCAGCAGCGGCCGGAGCAGCCAGGGTAGCAGCATGGAAGCTGAGACCTCCCAGGATGTAGAAGATCAAACGTCAGCAGATGCAACCACAGACAGCCCCAACACCAGTCTGCCCTCACCACTGACCTCCTCGCCACCTCAGCCCCCTACGTCGACTTCTTTGCCTTCATCAACTGTTGCCCCTACTGTTTCCTCGCAGCAAAACTTGGACAACTTGGATTACACTTCAACATTCGGTACAGCCTTTGGGGGAGGAGCAGCGCGCAGGGAAAGAGAACGTTTCCGAGATATGAGGAGAAAGAGTGCCTCTTTCTTCCTCTCATCTGAGGAGGATATTCAAGGAGAGGCAGGAGGAGGAGGAGGAGAGGGAGTAGGAGCACTAGGGGCAAGAATTCAGCCTTTGCAAGGCTCACAAATGGAAGTGCCCACTCCTCGACTACGGCCCTCCAAGTCTATAGATGAGGGCATGTTTTCTGGAGACAACTACGTCAACTATTCCAGCAGCATGCCCCCAGCCTTTGGCCTGCCTGAGTATTCTTCTCCCATCCTCGGTCAGGATGGACAACCCAAGTCAGCTCCCTCAATGTATGGCACTCAGCCGGCTACTACCTTCATCCATCCACTTACAGGGAAAGTTCTCGACCCTTCGTCCCCACTTGGCCTGGCCCTGGCTGCAAGAGAAAGGGCCTTAAAGGATGACCGGAGGACACGCAGAGAGGAGCGACACTTTGGTCGGCAGCTGTCCACAGTGGGAGCGTTTCCCACCCCTGTTCAGACCCCTACTCCCTCCTTATTTGCAACCCCTACACAATCGGTCTACACTTCCCCAGTGTCCCTACACCTAAACTCCCCCACTGCCACCACCTCACCTGCATCTCTGAGCCGGCCACAGTCACCAAGGATATTACGTTTGGGAGGGAGGAGGTGGGGAGAGGATGGAGAGAGAAAAGGAGGGAGGACCCAGAGAGGGTCTTAGAGTTCGCTTCTCAGAGGACAGAACCAGTCAATATTCAACCCAGTATTACCCACAGAGCCCCAGGGAGAGAGAGAGAGAAAAGGAGGTGTATGACAGCAGACCTGCTCCACCCATACAGCCTCCTCCACCTCCGGCTCAACCTGCCCCTCGCAGACCTTCATTTCTGCAGATGGAAAGCACGCCCAACACCAGCTACATCCCTCAGTACACTGTCCCCACAGCCCCAGCACAGACACATGACGCTATGGAAGAGGCCAGAGCAGGGGCAGGTGGAAGTCTAGGACTAATGGTTCTTCCTCCACCAGCTCCGTCAATAGACGCAGATGATAGAGTTTGTCTTTGCAGATCCCTTGCCCCCTCCTTTACAGTTTGCTAATGGTAAGAACGAGAGAATCCAGGAGTTTCCTCAGCGGCATCAACACCCGGGTCAACACTCTGCTGCTGTTGCTCCACCTCCCCCACCACCTCTTCCGTCTCCCAAGCCCACAGGCGTTCCCCAATCCTCTTCACAGGGTGGTGACTCCTGCTGCCTCCAGCCTTACCTCCTATGACAGTGAGGTGGCAAACCTCACACAGTCAGCACTCTCTCCGTCTTATCCGTCCCCGCAGATATTTCCCCCTTCCTCCACTGCTACCACCACCTCTGCTGCTCTGCCTCCCACATCACTACACAGACCCCAGCCCATGTCCCACCCTCATCCCTATTACAGCAGCTCTAATGACCCCTCAGTAGGTGGTCACACCCTAGCCCAGGACAGAGGCACAGCCGCCCTCACCACCACCATGACCCATGCTACCACTACTATGTCGGCCTCTACTGCTGCCACCACCACCACAACCTCACCTGCATCCTCTGACTACAGCATGACCATGGCTGGGCCCAAGGCCGGCCTCAGCACAGGGGGCAAAGCTGCTGACCACACTCATCACACTACTATTATACCCAAGAGCGGAGACTGGCAAGATGCTGTGGTGGATTCTGGGATCGAAGAGCTGGACAGTCACAGCAGTAGCGACCACCATTTAGAAATGCTGGGACTGAGTGGGCTGCGAGGAGAGAGGGGAGGGGCTGCAGGAGACGGGCGAGGCTTAGATGTAGAGAAAAGCAGTGAGCATCAAGATCCTTGTACGACCTACTCAGGTGGGCAAACATTTGAGGTGCACAGCGCCAAACTGGCAAACCCTGTGTTTCCAAAGATGACTCATTACAAGGAAGGGGGAGGGAGGGGCCAGTCTGTAGCACTACGTAGGCAGAATAGCACCAACCCTGCTCCCTTGCAGTTGCAGAGACAAAGCAACCAAGAAGATGCCAGGTTAGATGGATCTCTCGCAGATGAAAGGAAGCATAAGCAGAGTCGATCCAAAATGGAGGACGGCTTTAGCTCCTCCCTGGCCGCCTGCTTAGAGAGACCTATAGAGACTCGGTCGATGGGCTGGGGTGAGATCGAGGAGCATGAGCAAGGTGTAGTAGTCCAGAGAGGTGGAATAGTTTTGGAGGGCCGCAGGCTGCACTCACCTCTTTCAGGTGTTAAGGCCAGCATCATCAATGAACTAAGCTCCAAGCTGCAACAGATGAGTAGCATGAAGAGCATGGATGACTGGAGCCACACTCCCAAGTCACCCACCATGCACAGGTCTGTTTGTTGTCCCTGACATTAAAATAACAGTTTGCATATCTGCGTATTTTAACTGACATTTGTTGTTAAGAATTTAAAGTTCACAGGTTCATTTTTGTGTCTTTCAGGTATTCAGCGGATTTCACTGATGCATTTCACAGCCCCCCCACTGGCCGCTCCACCTCGCCGTTACCCACCTCCTCCCCACAGCACCGTCAGATCATGACACCCAATCTGTCAGCCACTCCCTCTGTCTCCCCTTCCCCTCAAGTACCAATTCAGCGCAACTGGACGCGATCCCCCTCCCCACAGATGCCTTCCTCTCCGGTTCATTCCCACCCTCCCCATTCCCCGACCTACTGCCCATACCCAACGTCACCGAAGCATCGGTCTAAGTTCCGCAGGCAGACTTTTGACTTCCAGTGCAGTCCCACCAAGGAGATGCGGTCTTCAGTCTCTCGGCGCCGCGCTCCAAGCCCTCTTATCTACAGTACCGAACAACCAAACCCCACCCCACCCAGACCCTCCTCGCTCCCCATACTCCCCAGCACACCGGTCTACAACAACCCTTTTGACTTCCCCGGGCCCCTCACCCCTCCTTCTCCCGGCCTCCCTCTAGGAGACACCTACAAGGCTTCAACACCTCCCTTGTTCTCCCCATCTGGTGTGCCAAGTCCAAACCCCCTTCTTGTCTCGCGCTCTCT
>BRZM01002555.1:99856-110609 GCA_033238685.1 Lates japonicus | reverse complement strand
TCCGAACAACCAGTGATTTATAAAGGAAAATCTTGAAAATTATCAGGGGTGCCCAAACTTTTTCATACCACTGTATCTCACAATTAAACAGACATGATTTTCATGTGTGAAATTCAACATTATGTGAGAGCATTTGATTGATTGTGTCGCCACATTGTTTATCACATGAAACAGCATCTCAGATATGATGACATCACATGTTGTGGTTCGACATGTGATGTGTAATATTTCATGTGAAAGTATGACAGACTTATTCAGCAGCTTCCAGCAGCTGATGGTTTAAAACTGAACGATACAAACACATTTCAGTCAGAGTCAGAGGTTCTTACCCTGACGAGGAGTCTGATCATCATGGTCTCTGCTTTTACAGGGAATTTCTGGTTCTGGTTCTTTTCTCTGGGCCGATTCACCAAGCAGCTCACAGGATTTGATGGTGTTTGTGTTGAATCCAGCAAAGAAGTAGCTTTTCTCTTTCAGGGACAGAACAGCTTCACTGGTGCTCACAGTCTGTGAACTGTTGTGAAAATTCAGAACCATTTCACCTGTCTTTGGACGAAAATTAGTGGCCAGACAGACGTCGTTGTTTGTCTCTGACCTTGACGAGCCCTGAGGACTCAGGACAAACAGCTCTGGCTTCAGAGGGGACATATCTGCAACGATCAAACAGATCCACAGCTCGTTAGAGGAGTGAACCATTAAGAAAAACAAGGCCACAGACAAGAGTTTATTCATATTAAACACAGACCATGTTGTTATCTGTGCTCTGAAAAAGAATAAACATCAAACAGAAACACAGATAAACCACTTAACACATATTTTTACATTTTGACTCACAGAGCACAGATGGTGCAAAATACATGTTCACAAAAACATGAAAGATTTACAATAAAGGAATTCTGAGTACTGGGCCATTTTATTTTCCTAATCTGATGAAAAACAATGTAACAAAAAGCACACGCCCTTTTTAACACTGTGAGGAACCCAAACTCAGAGAGAGGTCTAGCTCAGTTTCACCCAGGGTACGTGAGTCCACGCTGGACAGGTCTGTCCTGGCTGATCCTGAAACAAAACTAAAGATCCAGTTGCACTTTTGACCTAATTCCCAGCTCCTTTTTAAAAATATTTTACTTCAGTGTCTGAGGAGATCCTGACAGTTATGAATCACTCTGTGCAGCTGGGTGTTTCACAGCATTTATCACTGCGCTTTTTAAAATCTCTTTAGAATAAAAAGCTGCAGAGATCCATCAGCACTTGGTAACTACAGACTTCCCTTTTTAAGCAAAGATCTTTTTTGAGAAACTGGAGTACACATAATTAAATATTTTTCTTAACACAAACAATAAGTTTGAAATGTTTCAGTCGGTACTATAATAGTACAGAAGCAGCCTGAGTAAACATATCTGCTGATATCAGGATATATCTGGATGCCAAAAAACTTTTGGCTTTGTTCCTACTTTATCTGAGCGTTGTTGTTTTTTTCATACAGATGATCACATTTTTTAAATAGCCTGAGGGAACACTGGTCTGTTTTTACCTGGTTTGCCTCTTTGTTCCAAGACCTCTAAAATAACCTGTGGGGTTCCCCAAGGATCGATTTCAGGGCCACTACTTGTCTGGGCGTCACAAAAGTTGATATATATAATATGACATATGATATTTTAGTCATAGGTTCTAAAGGCTCAGAGAGAGAAACTGGCCACAAAATTAAATTCTCAATCCCAGGCCAACAGGCAGGGAACCTCGGTGCCATCTTTGACTCAGAATTAAACTCAGGTCCTCTGGTACTTTGAATCTTTTAGTAGTTCAAAAGTGTAAGACAAGAACTTTTAGTTTTTATGCTCTGAGAGGTTGAGGGTCGAAGAGCTGTTAAAAATGCTTATGTTCTTAAACTTACAATCTCTTTAGCCTGACCTTTGATTACATTTTTAACAGCCTTTATCTATTGAATTTGATTAGTGTAATTGTATTCAAATTTAAAATTGGTATTCCCTCTTATTAATTTTGCCATATTGGCTTTTATCTTTTATCTAGATTCACTTTATTTATTTAGTTTTAAATTATTGATTTTGTTGCTTTTTATTATTCATTTTCACTATTTTTATTTCCTGTGTGCTTTGGTCTCATATTACTTTACTGTTTTTGTCTTATTATCAGATTATCAATCATCTAAGGTCATCATAACATCACAGTGCTATGCAAACATAGTTTGATTGACTGATTTAATGTAAATATCCTTGAACTCTTCACCTGTGATTATTTTACTTTTTGTCTAAGGTTGTTTCAGTATGGAAACACTTTCAGCTGAATTATTGTCCAATAGCTTCAATGCCAATAAAGTTTATTGTACATATCAGTGGATTTGGGAGTATTGTTTGATTTCTTAGCAGACAAACATCACAGTGACAAACATTTCTAAGACTTTTAAAACTGAATTTAATCGCTGATCAATATTGGTTCAGAGCAGTTTTAGAACAAATCAAAGCACAACATTAGCTGTTTCCTTAATCTTGAATGATGCAATTACTTGTTTAGAAATGAAATATTAGTATTTATCAAAAGCCTTTGATACAGTTATTTATTTTACAAAGATTTCTGGATTGGGGAGAATCTCCTCTGTGTGTGATTGTAAAATTTGTCTTTATGCAGACGATACTGTTTTATACTGTGCAGCTGATTTAGTTTAATTATCCACTGAGAAATTACAAATCTTTCTTATTCTCTTGTTTTCTGCATGTGATTGATTCATTGGCTGGATTTTTAGTCTTTATTAAATTTGGGACAATTCTTACTGCCCTGAAACTAAAGTTCCTTTTTTTTTTCATTTTGGGCAACTCTTAATGTTAAATACTTTCCACTTAATTTCTTGTTCAATAGGTGGCACATGCATTTAGTTTGTCATTTGACTTTCTTTTAGTAGAGGTAAATTTGTTTATTTTTCCAGACATAAACAATTCTGCGTTTCATTTGACTACTCCTAAAGTACTCAAGCACATTTTCTTATTGTACAAATTAACTTTACCAGAATTTAATATTATCATTATTATAAATGTTATCAGTTTGAATTTTAATTTCTCACTCACTAGGAGGTGATGACATTTCTAAGATTTTTAAAACTGGATTTAAGACCCAATTAACTTATCTGATGACACATATTTAAAACTACTTAAGATGTTAAACTCATAAAACATATCATTAACATTTCAAACCTTACGCTCCTGTATTCAAAACATCACTGATATTTCTCATCATCATTATCAGATTCTCAGCAGAAGAATACAAAGAAACCATGACTTTTCAAAGACTTGTAAATTTAATTCAAGACTTAAAACATCTTATCTAAAACCACTTAAGTCCCTTCATTCACAAATGTTTTTTTGTTTTTACAGTCTTTTCTTCTTCATGTAAAGACATTTGGAATGCATTTCTGGTACACTAAGTACCACTTAAGTCTGTAAAGTAAAAAAACAAAAACAAAAAAAAACGTGATTTGAGCATTTTTGGGGATTTTAAGACAGACATTTTAACATGTTACTTATTTTCTGTTTTCTCCTTAAAGCTTTTTAAATCATCTTCCTTTTTATGTAAAGCTAAAACTTCACGCTGCATATCTGGTACAACAAGTTAATTATCATTTATTTATTACTATCATTATTATTTCTTATTATTGGCAGTACTACAGAACACTAAGAAACTAAATTTAGGACCTAAAACGCTATAGTTGACAGTACTTTTAGACACTTTCAGACTTTGAATGGAGATTATTATTTTAGACATTTTCAGATATTTCCAGGACGTCCACTCTCAGAGCTCCAATGTGAATACATTTTTTTTGGTTAACTGAGATGACTGCAACTCTGCTTCACAGTAGCTCGTCAACTCATCACAACTCAACTGATCCATCAAGTTTAAGCTCTAAAACATAAAGAATCCACTCCAGAACTAACAGACCCAATACAAATAAGTAATTTTCATTATGTTAACAAGAAGAAAGTGGTTGTTCTTACCTGTGGGATTGACGGTGAGTTTGATCGGAGTCCCAAATATTAAAACATCACAGTGTTAAAGCCTCATACAAAAACCTCTGAGCTGCCAATCATCCTCAGAACAGCTCAAAAATGTTAAAAATCCACTTCCATTGACACACACTGAGCTGTAAAACACAGAGCAACAAACACACAGTGTCTGAGTTGTGTTTTTATCTGTTAAATGTGAGAATCTTGAACATTTCAGCAGCACATGCAGCAGCAGAGCAGAGACATGAAGCTCAGTAAAATGAAGAAATGGGACTGTTTTCATGAAGAAAAGAAGCAGCTGAGGACTCACCTGTTACACACACTCTCATTCATTGTGTTTATGTTGATTCTGGATGTTTCCAGACTTTAAACAGACAGTTTAGAGGAGCCTGGAGGTTTTTGTTCTGCTCTGTGTGGAGTTTCAGTCAGTGTGCGTCCACCCAGACACGGTGAAAAAACCTCGTACAAAAACCACTCACATCTGCAGCAGGAAACAACAGCGCTCTGCTGCCAGCAGAACTAAAACTACAGCGTTCTGCTCAGTTCCTCCTCAAAGTCTGAAGACTTTACTGTTAAAATCTGATCATGTTAAATCAAGTTACTTTAATGTTAGAATTTCTACATCACTAATTCTAACATTTCCATCATAACAACATGTCACTTTATCTTGTTATGGTAACGGTGTACCATCACTGAAACAGGAAAGTTTCTCAAGTTTGGTTTTCATGACGTAACATTAACAAACATGATACCATACACAGCACTGTGTGAACTATTTTTTTACAGAGCTGGAGGAGAAAACAGTTCATCACCCCACACACTGCTGTTTACAGTCTATCATGTCTGCAGTGGATGACTCCATCAAGTTATTCTTTGACCAGATTTAGTGAGGAAATACTTTCAGCCCAGAGTCACCAGACTACACATGACACCACTGTAACATACAGCTGAGGTTGATGGGAACATCACTAACTCTGCAGGTACAAAGCAAAGTATTAGACAAATGAAAACATTGACCTGACAGTAACAATGTTAATGACAGATACTAAAGATTAATCTGAGACGCTCACTGTTAACAGTCACCGAACTCTGCTTAAACAAGACAACACAATGGATTACACAACTGCACAACCACAACTGAGCAAAGAGACTTTTCTACAAAGATGGACTGCAGTGATCCTGGACCTGACACTGTGAAAACCTGAATAAAAAGACCTGGACTGTGGTTCAGTCTGTAAGTACATGTTAACTCTGCTAGTGTCAAGAATCAGCTGTACAGCTATCTTTAAAAAATAAATAAAGTAAAAACTATGTTGACTTAATATACTGATGTCTCAGCAAAACCTGATATAAAACATCACAGAATACCAACACATCACATTAAAACAGAACCATCTGTGAAGACTGTTCCATCCTGGTTGGACGGTCAGACAACCAGAGAAGTGATGACCAACTGTCAGACGACTGATCTAACCATGTTCACATCAGGGACTGAGCTCTGAAAATGGACAGCCTGTACTTCACTGTGCCACAAACTCACCACAGAAACAGACTCTCCTCAACCCACACTCCATAAAAACTACAGTGTCAAAAAACACAACACCAACAACCTGCACTCTAAAACAGATTACACTCCATGAAGCACCTCAACTTACCACTCCACTGTGGCACCAACACACCAGAGACCAGTTCCACTGATTATACGCTTCTTCCACAAATGAACAACTCCACCAACAAAGGCTGTGAAGAAAACACTGGACAGATGCACTACTACTCCAAAATAACCAATGGACAAGTCCTCGTTTGTTACAGCTCAGACTGCAACAGGAGACACATGGTTACACCAAGTAACAAAGTAATTTATTTCCAACAAAACTATCAAAAATAAACACAAGAGAAGGGAAAAGTACAGACTGGGGAAACTTGCAAAATGCTGAATTTGTGTATCAGTTGTGGGACGCTCCTTTACCTGAAAATGATGTGGATATACAACTAAACCCCAAAAGTAAATACGTTTTTTAGGAAACTTATTTACATTTTTCCATTAACATAAAAAGGAAATAATCTTTTAAAACCTAAAAAAATTAGGAAGCTGGTAACCTGAAGAACTTTCTCTTGGTCTGAAAACTCAGCTCTGGTCCCATTCGAAGGTAAAAAGGTTTTATTAAAACTTTCCAAGTGAAAAATGTAAATGTGTAAACTTGCTGGTTTCTGCCATCAGGCAGCTTCGCTGAGAGACCTGAAGCTCCAACACTGAACCCAGCTGTTCTCTAATATCCCTCATTACCCAGATAGGTCTGGTCCTTGATTGTGATTGGCTGAGTCGTGTTGTAACCTGTTGTAAAATACTCTATAAACACACACCTGAGTGCACAAAAACCACAAACATGCTGGAAACAAACAGTCTGCTGTGATTTCTGTCTGAGCAGCAGTGAACCCCACGTTCTGCGAGTTCTCAAAAATAACAATCTGTAGAAGCTGCTGCTGTTTTGTTGCATTTTCACTGTGTTTTTAAGTCTTGTTTCACTGTGTCCTTTTTGCACTGTGGGTTGAGCACCCATGATTTCATTGTACCCCTGTACAATGACAATAAAGCCTATTCTATTCTATTCTATTCTATTCTATCCTAACAGATAAGGACTGATGTCAGGCATGATGTGGAGCAGAAAACCAGCATGTTCAGTTCCAGTTTACGCACCTAAATCTGAACCGTTTGGATCATTTCCTCCAAATCGGTTCTGAACCTGAAAAGTCTGCTTGTCATCAGTGGCCATGTCCTGTTCTTCAGGTTGGACAGAGACGATGGAGATGATGGAGAAGGGAAACAAAGAGCGGCAGTGATCAATGATCCACGGCTGACACATCACTGATCACACTGGTTCTGATCAGAACTGGAGGAACTGGTTCTCTGGATAGAACCAAGGTTCAAAGAATCCTGAATGGAACCGGTTCAAGAAAAGGGAGATCAGAGGAGAATTTGGAAAAGGTCTTGTGAAAACTTTATATTTGGGAGCCACTGTGAACTCCAGGATTTCGGGGGCCCTTTCCTCTGAGGTTAGGAGCTCGAAAACTGGACTCAGCTGTTCTCTACAAGGAGTTCTCAAACCTGGAAAATGTCTGTGAGGTTTTTGTAAAGGTGTCAGGCTGACTTCAGTCACTGTGGTACGTCGTAAACACGGTGAAAAAGATCAGATAAAAACTGCTGAACTGCTTTCCATGGCAGACACTGATAGCAGCTGAACGTGGGTTGAGGTTTTCCCACCAACCCTCTGTGTTTGTCGAAGGGAGTGAGTCGCCTTTATCTTGATGATTCAGCTCAAAGAAAAGAGCGTGCGGAGTCTGGACGAGGTCACGCGACCGTGAAGAGGAAACAGGTCTGTAAATAAAGAGCTGACGTCAGAGGTTTCACTGCCGTGATGTGATGAACAGTCAGGTAAACATCAACCGTTACCTTTGTTGGTGGTGATGAGCTTCAAACATGAAAACAAACAGCTCCACTGAACATCTCACAGAGTGGAATGTCTTCACCAATATCTGAACCATTTTAGTTCTTATTCAAAACCCAAAGGCAACCAGAAGCAGTCAGCTCAGATCATGGTGAGCTTCAAACATGAAAACAAACAGGTTTTTTTCTCTCTCCTTGATGCTTCTGGCCAGTGTGGAGACGATGGAGGGAAACAAAGAGCTGCAGTGGTCTGCTGACTGATATCTGTAATAACAGCTAATCAATGATCCACAGCTGACACATCACTGATCACACTGGTTCTGATCAGAACTGGTTCTCTGGATAGAACCAAGGTTCAAAGAACCTGAATGGAACTGGTTCAACAGGGACTGAGGAGAATCTGACCTGAAAAATCTTGTGAAAAACTTTCAAAGGAAAACTTTACATGGGAGCCACTGTGAACCCAGATTTGGGGAACCCTCTGAGGTCAGGAGCTCGAAAACTGGACTCAGCTGTTCTCTACGAGGAGTTCTCAGACCTGGAAAACGTGTGGGAGGTTTTTGTAAAGGTGTCAGGCTGACTTCAGTCAATGTGGTCCCCCGTATATACGTGTATACACGGTGAAAAAGACTTGTACAAAAACTGTTGAACTGTTTCTCTATGGCAGACACTGAGCAGCAGCTGAACGTGGCTTGAGGTTTTCTCCCATCAACCCTCTGTGGTTTGTTTGAAGGGAGGAGTTGTCTTATCTGATGGGATTCAGCCTAAAGAAAGAGCGTAGAGTCTGACGAGGGTCACGTGACCCGGTGAAGAGGAAACAGGTCTGTAACAAATATTTAGAGCTGTACTGTGATGTGATGAACAGGCCAGTGGGTAAACATCAACCGATTAATCACAGCCGATTTTATTTAATGTTGGAGCTGAACTTAGTGTTTAAAATGAGGGATTTGAGTTTAAAGGACAGAAACCGAAATTCTACTGAAGTTACCACAAGAAACCCGAATAAGTGGTATTACTTTTTATTATTTCTGTCGGTCTGATGTTAAATGTTACATCACAAACTCGGCAGAATAACAGCAGATTCAGTTAACGTTTTGAGGAGGAATGTTTGAAGACTATAGTTTGACAACAAAACTCACTAACTGCAATTTTCCTCAGTTCAAAAAGGAAAGAGATCGATGACGGAGAGAACCACAGAATCATCAGCTGTGGTCGTTTGCTCCACCCGCTAACCAGTCCAAGCGACGCTTTAATTTTAACTTTATGATCAAAGCATGGTTTGTGAGGTCACGTTCAGTTCAACCTTAAGTCCGCTTAGGAATATTTGTGCCAAATCTAAAGACATTCCTTCGAAGCTTTACTGAGATATCACGTTCACGATGACGGGACGAACAGACGCCCTGAAGACATGATGTCGCCAGCAGTACAGGCTCAAAGACTGGATCCAATGAGTTTTTGCTGCTGTTGGCTCTAAAATATGGACCTTTCATTTTAGAGTACCAGTCTAACATCTGTTTTTACATTGACGCTTCATTTTTTCTTGGCTTTGGCCTTGACCACCAAAGTTCAATCCATTCACACAAGATAAACAGGACCATTTTCACCAGTGCAGAGGAAAAACCATCTTCCCATCACCACACACAACCCAGATGACAGTGTGTATTAATGGGCAGAAAGTGATGGTGTCTGAAGTAGTCAGTGAAGTGTGTATTATCAGAGATGTTGTATCTGTTTGTTGTGGCCCTGCCTGGACGATTGCCTGCTACCTTGTTGAAGTGAAGATCTGAACACTTCCTCCAGCACAGACCGCGACACCGCGCTGAGAACAGAGGCAAGAGGACACGGTCATGGGAGAACATAGTTTAACGTTTATTTAAAGGCTGATTCCACCACCAAAGTCTACAGAGAGAGAAACACAAAAGCCTCAAAAGTCAAAGCTCAGATCTGAACCAGCTGCTTCCCACTGACTCAGACGTGAGCGCTGGATCTGCTGAGTCACACTGAACATCTCACAGAGGGAATGTCTTCGCCACATCTGAGTCCAT
Organism: Lates japonicus; assembly: GCA_033238685.1. Classification (NCBI taxonomy): domain Eukaryota; kingdom Metazoa; phylum Chordata; class Actinopteri; family Centropomidae; genus Lates; species Lates japonicus. Next base: position 101,106 of record BRZM01002555.1, on the reverse strand, counting down.
TTAGTTCTACCCAAAAACCCCAAACTAGAAGCAGCCCAGCTCAGATCCACGCGGTGAGTCAAATACGAAAACAAACAGGTTTTTTTCTCTCTCTGATGCTTCTTGGCCAAATTTGTCCTCACATTCATTATGATTATCTTTATTATTTTCAAATACATTTTGTAAATGCAACATGAAAAGCACAATCACACGTGAAAAATAGATGTCATCGGCTCCTATGAAGTCTGCTTTAATAAACGCTTCTACAAAAGAAAAAACAGGCTTACGGAATCACTCTGAAACTGAAATCCAATGGAAAGGTTTGCCATGTTCAGATGGAAACAGCTGTTCGCTGGTTTAAACCGACAGGAAGTTATCGACAAAGGTAGTTCAAAACCACCTCATCCCGCTAAAGCCCAAGCCTAAAGTGAGGGGGCTTAAGCCTCAGAGTCGCGGATTGGTCAGCTGTGGCCGCTGCTCTGATTATTTCAAACTACAGAGACCGGCGGGCGTAAATTACTTACTAGGTTTGAAACCACAGAATAAAAAACCCAACTCACAGCCTGCTTCCTCCAGTTATGGGAACTTTTTTCAGGGACTGAGAACTGTGGAAAAGTAACTAGGTTCTGATGATTCAGGAACTTTGTGTTTAGAGCGATGCTGAATGTTATATAATAAAAACTGTAAATAGAGCATCACGTTATCGCACTTTGTTGTCTCCTCGTCATTAGCTTGATCAAATTACCGTCCATCAGCAGAAACATAATCACCACCTATACTGGATAAAGCGGTGTCAGTTTCAAGGAAGTGCCAAAGTCTGAACTTGAATTGTGATGGGCTTTATTTTATGAACCAAACACTGGAATCTTTAGATTCTGAGTTGTTATTTGAGACAAAGGATTTGAGGATTATTTGGTTGTCATCATGTTCTGACAGTTCATGGATGAAATGATAGCTGTCTGTGACTAACTGAATAATCCATCTGAAGCTTAATGAGCAACAATGTTGGACAACAGATTATGGGTGAAAACAAACAGGGTCCAGAATCTGACGCAGGTCGTCATTCTCACCCTGCTTTTTCATACTTTTATAAACAGAGAAATAACCAGATACCTGATAACACAATAACTATTAGAAACAACAACAAAGACTGTGTGGATGTTGTTTGTTACAGGACCAGTTGGTTCATTTCAAGGTTCATCGATGAGAAATGTAAATATCATCAAGCAGAATGAACAGGGCCTTTAGTTCTCGAGTTTGGTCTCGGTCTG
>BRZM01002555.1:32823-53619 GCA_033238685.1 Lates japonicus | reverse complement strand
TTTCTCCTCTCCTCAGTGCACTGAGCAGCATCAGCAGCCACCCGCGCGATCAGCTGATGTTCCAGCTGGAGCATGACGACAACCTGCAGAAGGTCAGAGTCCCTTCCTCTGAGTCTCAGTTTTAACAGTGATTACCACACATCACACACATCAGCTTCATCTGACACAGACTGTAGAAACTGGAAAAAGATGGGTTGGAATCGCTTTTTGTTCCACCTTGAACCTCAGCAGTATCTTTGACAAGGTCTTGTTTAATTGAATGAGTCTAAATTAGTGTGGATGTATGTTTCATGCCTGCTCTCACTCACACTTGTTACTCTTGAGTCAGTAAGAGCCAGGATGTTGACTCGTTAATGGTTTAAAACTTAAGGTTTAGGACGGAGGAACGAGGTCGTGGTCGCTTATACGCCACATTACAACAGACAAATGTTTTTTTCTTCAGTTAAGTGAGGACGCAGTCCTCAGGTGTGGTGACTGTGCCTCACATGTTACAGTCATGGGCGCCTTTGGATTTTAGACACTACTAACAGTGAATATATATTGAGGCACACAGTGTACTACATGAACATGTACTAACTGGAACATGTTGGTGTCAACTGTTAATTAAAAAGATGTTTTAGAGTTCAGCTCAAACCCTCCATGTGTGAGGTGTGTGGCTGTAGAGGACTAACTCCTCCTCCGCCTCTGTAACATTCTGATCCAGTGCTCACATGACCTCATGTGGTTCAGGTCCTGGATTGGCCGCCACCCGCTGCCCGTCAAACACTTTTGAGGAGGAGATCATGGCGGCACAACAACCTGCAGATCATCAGAGAGCCGACGGGCTGCGTAAAACCACTCAGGTCCCTCAGTACATCCTGACCGCTTCATCAAGGGAAGCCGAGAGCGTCCGACTGCAATATCATCAGTGGTCACCAGGTAACGCTGAGCATCCCCTCAGGGTCTAAACAGAGAGAAGTCTCTGCGCCAGATTGTTCAACTGTTGGACCCCTGACCTCCTCCTCACAGCCCAGACGGGATCAGCGCTGTGTCCGTGGCTGAGAGAGTCGCCACGAGAGGGGAGGACTCGACGCAGCTGCGGTTACAGCCCGCCGAGTCCTCCCTCGGACCCCACGCCAGCATCCTCTTCTGCACCGCTGGCACGTAAACCCAGAGAAAGAGATGAACACAGCAGTTTCTGTGTGCTGGAAGACGCCTGTCATGTTTGTGTGTTGTGTGTTTCAGGGTTTTGCCATGTGGAAGCTTGAAGCAGGAATCAGAGGCATCATAATGGCCATCAGAGATGAAATCCACGAGAGAGACATCAACGGAGTCAGCATAACTGATGATCGTGTTTAACAACAGCTCAGAATGAGGGCTCAGCGAGTCACTTCCTGTGTAGTTTTGACCCCCCCTCCTGTGTGTGTGTGTGCAGACGACTTCCTGATGATGGTGCTCAGAGACGTGGTCCAGGCCTATCCCGAGGTCCGTGTCATCCTCATGTCGGCCACCATCGACACCACCATGTTCAGAGAATACTTCTTCAACTGTCCCATCATCGAGGTGCTCGGACGAACCTTCCCTGTTCAAGGTACCTCTGACCTTTAACCTTTGAACCTGAAACATTCAGGGTCTCTCTCCGGCTCCTGGGCTCCATGGTGGCTAAGATCTAGACACTGACACTGAGCCCTAAACTAACAAGTCCTCAGCTGGAGTCACATCTCAGGGGTGTGAATATTTTTAACATTGAGGTTTCTGTCTGTCCTTGTTTGCAGAGTATTTCCTGGAGGATTGTATCCAGATGACCAACTTCATCCCTCCACCGGTGGACAGAAAGAAGAAAGACAAAGACGAGGAGGGAGACGATGACGTACGAAACCTTCTCCTCTGATCAGGATCTGAATGTCCCCCTTTAACATAAAGACAGATGAATGCAGGACCTGTTCTGTTTCTTAGTCTGGATCTGCTCGAACCCCTGGCTCCTCTCGTGTCTGCAGACCAACCTGTAATGCGATCCAGCTCGAGTAATAATGGGCAGAGACGGCTATCTAAAACCAGATCAACCAGAAGGAGACGCCCTTCGAGCTGGTCGAGGCTCTGCTCAAGCAATATCGAGACGCCAGAGGTGGTCGGAGCCGCGTTCTCTCTTCTCGCTGGAATCCTCATATCTACCCATGCAGAGACACCTGAGCATTCAACTCCACACTTTGGTACACAGTCAGCTCACAGTCAGTCAGTCAGTTTCACAGTCGTCAGCGCTCACAGTCAGCCGGGCCGTCAGCCGTCAGCTCACAGTCAGCCGCCCAGTCAGCTCACAGTCAGTCAGTCAGCTCACTCACAGTCAGTCAGTCAGTCAGCTCACAGTCAGTCAGCTCACAGTCAGTCAGTCAACTTACAGTCAGCTCACAGTCAGTCAGTCAGCTCACTCACAGTCAGCCGCCGTCAGTCACAGCCGCCGCCGCTCATGTCGGCCAAGCCACAGTCAGCTCACAGTCAGTCAGTCAGCTCACTCCCAGTCAGTCAGTCAGTCAGCTCACAGTCAGTCAGCTCACAGTCAGTCAGTCAGCTCACAGTCAGTCAGCCTACAGCGTCAGTCAGCTCACAGTCAGTCAGTTCGCCGCCAGTCAGCTCACAGTCAGTCAGTTTCACAGTCAGTCAGTCGTTTCACAGTCAGTCAGCTCACAGTGCTTCACAGTCAGTCAGTCAGCTCACCATGGTCAGTCAGTTGTCAGTTTGCCAGCCAGCCGTCGCTCACAGTCAGTCAGCTCACAGTCAGCCTGCCGTCAGCCAGCTCACCACAGTCGTCAGTTGCCGCTTCGCGTCAGTCAGCTACAGTCAGCCGCCAGCAGCGCCAGTCAGCTTGCCAACAGTTGTCAGCCACAGTCAGTCAGTCGCTCACAGTCGTCGCCTCACAGTCAGTCAGCTCTCACAGCCGGGGCCGTCAACTTACAGCTCACAGCCGCCGCTCACAACAGTCGTCAACTTACAGTCAGCTTCACAGTCAGTCAGTCGTCGGCAGTCAGCCAGTCAATCTTACAGTCAGTCACAGTCAGTCAGCCTGGGCAGCTGTGTCAGCCAGTCGTCAGTTTCACAGTCAGCCGTCAGCTCACAGCCAGTCAGCTCACAGTCAGCCTCGCCAGCCAGTCAGCTCACAGTCAGTCAGTCAGCTCACAGTCAGTCAGCTCAGTCAGTCAGTCAGCTCACAGTCAGTCAGCTCACAGTCAGTCAGTCAGCTTACACTAGCCGCCAGTCAGTTACACAGCCAGTCAGCTCGCCAGCCGCCAGTCAGTCATACAGCCGCCGTCAGCTCACAGTCAGTCAGCTCGTACAGCGTCAGTCAGTTTGCCGCTTGCCGCTTCAGTCAGTCAGCTCACAGTCAGTCAGTCAGCTCACAGTCAGTCAGTCAGCTCACAGTCAGTCAGCTCACAGTCAGCTCACAGTCAGTCAGTCAGCTCACAGCCGTCAGTCAGTCAGTCAGTCAGCTCACCATAGTCAGTCAGTCAGTCAGCTCACAGTCAGTCAGCTCACAGTCAGCTCACAGTCAGCCGCCGCTCACAGCCGTCAGCCGCCTGCTGTCGTCAGCCTGCCAGCTCAGCCTTTGGCTGGAAGTCAGTCAGCGCCGCTCACCACAGCCGCCGTCAGCCAGCCGCTCACAGCGCCGTCAGCCTGCCAGTCAGTCAGCCGCCACAGTCAGTCAGTCAGTTTGCCAGCCGTCAGTCAGTCAGTTGCCGTCGTCAACTTACAGTCAGCTTCACAGTCAGTTGCCGCTCACAGTCGTCAGTTAACTTACAGTCGCTCACAGCCGTCAGCCTACAGTCAGCCGTCAACTTACAGTCAGCCGCGCCGCCGCGATGTCAGTCGTCAGCTCACAGCCGTCAGCTTCAGTCAGTCGTCGCTCACAGTCAGTCAGCTTCACAGCCGTCAGTCAGCTTCACAGTCAGTCAGCTCACAGTCGTCAGCCCGCCAGTCGCTCACAGCGTCAGTCAGTCAGCCTACCACAGTCAGTCAGCCGTCAGCTCTCACAGCCGTCAGCCGCCTTGCCAGTCAGTCAGCTCGTCAGCTCACAGCGCCGCTTCAGTCAGCTTCACCAGTCGTCAGCCGCCGTCAGCCTACAGCCGTCAGCTCATGTCAGCGTCAGCCGCTCAGCCGTCAGCTCACAGTCAGCCGTCAGCTCACAGTCAGTCAGCTCAGCTGCCGCTCACAGTCGTCAGCTCACAGTCAGCCGTCAGCCTACAGTCAGTTTGCCAGTCGCTCACAGTCAGTCAGTCAGTTTACTCACAGCCGTTGCCGTCAGTCGTACAGTCGTCAGCCGCTTCACAGTCAGCCGCTTCACAGTCAGTTTACAGTCAGTCAGTCAGTTTCACCAGCCGTCAGTCAGTCAGTCACAGTCAGTCAGTTTGTGTCAGCTTCGCCAGTCGTCAGCTCACAGCCGTCAGTCAGCCACAGTCAGTCAGTCAGCTCACAGTCAGTCAGTTCACAGTCAGTCAGCTCACAGTCAGCCGTCAACTTTACAGTCAGCTCACAGTCGCCGCCTGTCAGCGCCGTCAACTTACAGTCAGCTCACATGTCAGTCAGTCAGCTCACAGCCGTCAGTCAACCAGCCAGCCACAGTCAGTCAGCTCACAGTCAGTCAGCCTGCCAGCCGTCAGCTCACAGCCGTCAGCTCACAGTCAGCTCAGTCAGCTCACAGCCGTCAGTCAGCTCGGGCCAGCCGTCAGCGCTCAGTCAGTCAGTCAGCTTCACAGTCGTCAGTTTACAGCCGTCAGTCAGCTCACAGTCAGTCAGTCGTCATAGCCGTCAGCTTCACAGTCAGTCGTCAGTTTGCCAGCCGTCAGTCGCTCACAGTCAGCCGCTTCACAGCCGCCGCCTACAGTCAGTCAGCGTCAGCTCACAGTCAGCTTCGTCACAGTCAGTCAGCCAGTTTCAGTCAGTCAGTCAGCTCACAGCCGTCAGCGTTTGCCGTCAGCTTCGCCAGCGCCGCCGTCAGCTCGCGTCAGTCACCACAGTCAGTCAGTCAGCTCACCACAGTCAGTCAGTCAGTCAGCTCACAGTCAGTCAGCTCGCCAGTCGCTTCACAGTCAGTCAGTCAGCTCGCTGTCAGTCAGTCGTCAGTTTCACAGTCAGTCAGCTCACAGTCAGCTCACAGTCGCCGTCAGTCACCACAGTCGTCAGTCAGTCAGTCACAGTCAGTCAGTCAAGGTGTCAGTCAGTCAGTTTACAGCCGTCAGTCAGCCACAGTCAGTCAGCCTGCCAGTCGTCAGCTCACAGTCAGTCAGTCAACTTACAGCCGCCTACAGTCAGTCAGCGCTCAGTCGTCAGTCAACTTTATGTCAGTCGACAGTCGTCAGCTTCACAGTCAGTCAGTCAACTACAGTCAGCCACAGTCAGTCAGCGCGTCAGTCAGTCAGCTTCACAGTCGTGGTCAGTTTCACAGTCAGTCAGTCAGCTCACATAGTCAGTCAGTCGGCCAGCCGCCGTCAGCTCACAGTCAGTCAGCCCAGTCAGTCAGCGTCAGCTCAGCCAGCCGCCGCCTACAGTCAGTCAGCCTGCCAGTCAGTCGTCAGCTTCACAGTCGTCAGCTCACAGCCGCTCATGTCAGGCCGCCGTCACCAGCCGTCAGCCGTCAGCTCACAGTCAGTCAGTCAGCTCACAGTCAGTCAGCGCTCACAGTCGTCAGCTTCACAGTCAGCCTGCTGTCAGTCAGTCAGGCTTCATCACAGTCAGTCGTCAGTCAGCTTCACAGTCAGTCAGTCACAGTCAGTCAGTCAGCGCTCATGCCGTCAGCTCACAGTCAGCTCACAGTCGTCAGCTCGCTGTCAGTCAGTCAGCTCGCGTCAGTCAGTCAGCCACAGTCAGTCAGCTCACAGCTGTCAGTCAACTTACAGTCAGCTTCACAGTCAGCCGCCGCTCACAGTCGCCGTCAACTTTACAGTCAGCTCACAGTCAGTCAGCCACAGTCAGTCAGTCAACTTGCCAGTCAGCTCACAGTCAGTCAGCGCACAGTCAGTCAGTCAGCTCACAGTCAGTCAGTCAGCTCACAGTCAGTCAGCTCAGTCAGTCAGTCAGCTCACAGTCAGTCAGTCAACTTAGCAGTCAGCTCACAGTCGTCGTCACAGTCGTCAGCCAGTCAGTCAGTCAACTTACAAAGTCAGCTCACAGTCAGTCAGCTGCCTACAGTCAGTCGTCAACCTACAGCCGCCTGCCGTCAGCGCACAGTCAGTCAGTCAATTCCCAAGGCCGCTCAGCCAGTCAGCTCACAGTCGCCGGGGCCGCTCACAGTCGGGGTCAGCCTGCCAGTCAGCTCACAGTCAGTCGTCAGCTCACAGTCAGTCAGTCAATCTTGGCGTCAGCTCACAGTCGTCAGTCAGCTCACAGTCGTCAGCTTCAGCCGTCAGCTCACAGTCAGCCGTCAACTTATGTGCCGCCTTACAGTCAGTCAGTCAGCTCGCCAGTCAGTCGCCTGGTCGTCAGCTCACAGCGTCAGTCACGCACAGTCAGTCAGTCAACTTACAGTCAGCCTCACAGTCAGCCGCCGCACAGTCAGTCAGTCAACGCAGTCAGCTCACAGTCAGTCAGCACAGCCAGCTCACAGTCAGCCGTCAGCTCACAGTCAGTCAGCCTACAGTCGTCAGTCAACTTACAGTCAGCTTTGCCAGTCAGTCAGTCACAGCGTCAGTCAGTCAATTTTGGGCGTCAGCTTCGCTGAAGTCAGTCGTCAGCTCGTTGTGTCAGTCGGGGGCCCGCCGTCAGCTCACAGTCAGCCGTCAGCTCACAGTCAGTCAGCCCACAGTCAGTCAGCCGCTCACAGTCAGTCAGCTTCACAGCCGCCGCCGCTCACAGTCAGTCAGCTCACAGTCAGTCAGCGCTTCACAGTCAGCCGTCAGCTCGCCAGTCAGCTCTCACAGTCAGTCAGTCAGCTCACAGTCAGCCCACAGTCAGTCAGCTCGCCAGTCAGCCGCTTCACAGCCGTCAGCTCACAGTCGTCAGCCTACAGCCGTCAGTCAGCCCACAGTCGTCAGCCTGCTGTCAGTTTCACAGTCAGTCAGTCACAGTCAGTCGCCGTCACAGTCAGCTCGCCAGTCAGCTCAGCCGCCGCCCAGCCGTCGCCCACAGCCGTCAGTCAGCTCACAGCCGCCTGGCCAGCCGTCAGCTCACAGCCGTCAGTCAGTCAGCCGCCGCCGCTCACAGTCAGCTCACAGTCAGTCAGCTCACAGGCCGTCAGCCTTGCCAGTCAGCCTTCGCCAGTCAGTCGTCAGCTCACAGCCGTCAGCGCTCACAGTCAGCTTCACAGTCAGCTCACAGTCAGTCAGTCAGCCTGCCAGTCAGCTCGCACAGTCAGTCAGCTCACAGTCAGTCAGTCAGCTCAGTCAGTTTGCCAGCGCCGTCAGCTTCCACAGTCAGTCATAGTTGCCGCTCGGGCGTCAGTCAGCTTCACAGCGTCAGTCAGTCAGCTCACAGTCAGTCAGTCAGCCTGCCAGCCAGTCAGTCAGCTCTGCAGTCAGCTTCATGTGCCGTCAGTTTCACAGTTGCCTAGCGTCAGCTGCCTACAGTCAGTCAGCCGCTCACAGTCAGTCAGCCCAGGCCGTCAGCTCACAGTCAGTCAGTCAGCTCACAGTCAGCCTGGCCGTCAGCCTCACAGTCAGTCAGCTCACAGTCAGCTCACAGTCAGTCAGCTCACAGTCAGTCAGTCAGCTCACAGTCAGTCAGCTCACAGTCAGTCAGCTCACAGTCAGTCAGTCAGCTCACAGTCAGTCAGCTCACAGTCAGTCAGTCAGCTCACAGTCAGTCAGCTCAGACAGACTCAGAGGAGAGGTGAAAGCGAACTCTTGCATGCTGGGTCCAGATCCAGGTCAAGCTGAAGGGTCTTGGATTTGTCTTGTGTTTGTTTCCAGGAAGTAACCGGTACCGGATCCTGCCGCTCCACTCTCAGATCCCCCGGGAGGAGCAGAGGAGGGTGTTTGAACCGGCTCCTGACAACATCACGAAGGTCAGAGACTCCTGATGACTCCACCTGAAGCTCATTCACACAGAGCAGTTTGGTTTCTGTGGCGTCAGTTTAATGTCAGTTCATTTTAGTCGTGATCTGTTTTTATGACATCAACAGTAAAGTTTGACTCTTGAAGCTTCCAAAAGAAAACTGATGTGTGACGTCCTCTCTGAGAGGTTTAAAGGGAAACAGACATTCTGCTTCCTGTTTTAAATGTTACATTCATCACTTGTTCTGTCGTTGTCATGTTTCAGGTGATTCTGTCCACCAACATCGCAGAGACCAGCATCACCATCAACGACGTCGTCTACGTCATCGACTCCTGCAAGTGAGTTCATGGGTCTGTGGGGGTCTGAGGTCAAAGGTCGACAGTCTGAGCTGACTGTGTTGGTTGTGTCCTCAGGCAGAAGGTGAAGCTCTTCACCTCCCACAACAACATGACCAACTACGCCACAGTCTGGGCCTCCAAGACCAACCTGGAGCAGAGGAAGGGCCGAGCCGGCCGAGTCCGACCCGGGTTCTGTTTCCACCTGTGCAGCCGCGCTCGCTTCGAGAGGTGTGACCCCCGACCTCCACAGCCACGCCCTCCTGCTCCGCCCTCCATCTACCTGAGGCCGTGCTGCCGCTCCCTCTCATCAGGTGTGTGTGTCGTGTCTCTGCAGGATGGAGACTCACATGACTCCGGAGATCTTCAGGACTCCGCTGCACGAAGTCGCCCTGAGCATCAAACTGCTGAGACTCGGAGCCATCGGACACTTCCTGTCCAAGGCCATCGAGCCGCCGCCACTGGACGCTGTCATCGAGGCTGAGCACACGCTGAGAGGTACGAAACACACACACCAGACAGAGTCACACTCAGTATTTCAATTCAGTGACAGAGGAATGATTATTAGGTGTAATTATTTACGTGTGTGTGTGTGTGTGTGTGTGTGTGTGTGTGTGTCTCAGAGCTGGATGCTCTGGACACTAACGATGAGCTGACTCCTCTGGGTCGGGTTCTGGCTCGACTCCCCATCGAGCCTCGACTGGGGAAGATGATGATCATGGGCTGCATCTTCCAGTCAGTGTCTCCTTCACCAAACACAATGATTGTCACTGTCAATGTTTCTCTGGATGAAATGACCGAGCTGCGTCTCTGTGTCTCCCTCTAGTGTTGGAGACGCGATGTGCACCATCTCAGCCGCCTCCTGTTTCCCGGAGCCGTTCATCAACGAGGGGAAACGTCTCAGCTTCGTCCACAGGAACTTTGCCGGCAGCCGTTTCTCTGATCACGTGGCTCTGCTGTCGGTGTTCCAGGCCTGGGACGACGTCAGGTTGGTCTGAACATGAAACACACCTGTACACACCTGTACGCTCTGTAGGTTCCATCGGTGCTTCACCTCCTCAGAGACGTTTGGGGGACGGTCTAACTCTGCGTCTCTTCCTGTTCAGGATTAACGGAGAGGAGGCTGAGACTCGTTTCTGTGAACACAAACGTCTCAACATGTCCACTCTCAGGATGACCTGGGAGGCCAAAGTCCAGCTGAAGGAGATCCTGGTCAACTCCGGATTCCCTGAAGGTACCTGAACGCACCACAGTTCTGTAATTCATTCAGATGTCCAGCTCTGGGTCAGAGGGATTAAACCTGTCCCCCCCCCCGTCAGAGAGTCTGATGACTCAGATGTTCAACACAGTGGGACCTGACAACAACCTGGATGTGGTGGTTTCCCTGCTCACCTTCGGCTCCTACCCCAACGTCTGTTACCACAAAGAGAAGAGGAAGATCCTGACCACAGAGGGACGCAACGCCCTCATCCACAAATCCTCCGTCAACTGTCCGTTCAGCAGCCAGGACCTGACCTACCCCTCCCCCTGCTGCGTCTTCAGTGAGAAGGTAAAAGCTTTGAGTGGAAGCTCCACAGCGAGTCTGTTCCTCAGTGAATCAGGATGTTATTGTTGATGTTTGTTGATATTGTTGATATTATTGATATTGTTGTTGTGTTGATATTATTGTTGATATTTATTTGCTGATGTTATTTGTTGATATTATTGTTATTATTATTGATATTGTTGTTGATGTTGATGTTGTTGTTGTTGATGTTGTTGTTGTTGTTGTTGATGATGTTGTTGTTGATGTTGTTGATGTTGTTGATGTTGTTGTTGTTGTTGATGTTGTTGTTGTTGATGTTGATGTTGTTGTTGATGATGTTGTTGTTGATGTTGTTGATGTTGTTGTTGTTGCTGATGTTGATGTTGATGTTGTTGTTGATGTTGATGTTGTTGATGTTGTTGATTTGTTGATGTTGTTGATGTTGCTGATGTTGTTGTTGATGTTGATGTTGATGTTGATGTTATTGTTGATGATGTTGATGTTGTTGTTGATGATGTTGATGTTGATGTTGCTGATGTTGTTGTTGTTACTGATGTTGATGTTGATGTTGCTGATGTTGATGTTGATGTTGTTGTTGTTGCTGATGTTGATGTTGCTGATGTTGTTGTTGTTGTTGATGTTGTTGTTGTTGTTGTTGTTGTTGATGTTATTGTTGATGATGTTGATGTTGTTGTTGCTGATGTTGATGTTGATGTTGCTGATGTTGTTGTTGATGTTGTTGTTGTTGCTGATGTTGATGTTGATGATGTTGTTGTTGATGTTGTTGTTGATGTTGATGTTGTTGATGTTGATGTTGTTGTTGTTGATGTTGATGTTGATGTTGTTGTTGTTGATGTGTTGATGTTGTTGTTGTTGTTATTGATGTTATTGTTGATGATGTTGATGTTGTTGTTGCTGATGTTGATGTTGATGTTGCTGATGTTGTTGATGTTGATGTTGCTGATGTTGTTGTTGATGTTGTTGTTGTTGTTGCTGATGTTGATGTTGCTGATGTTGATGTTGTTGTTGTTGATGTTGATGTTGTGGTTTCAGATCCGGACCAGAGCGATCGCGGCCAAAGGGATGACTCTGGTCAGTCCTCTGCAGCTGCTGCTCTTCGCCTGTAAGAAGATCAACTCTAACGGAGACGTGGTGGAGCTGGACGACTGGTGAGAATCCACTCAGTTCATGGATCAGTGATTATCTGATTGACCTGACTGTGGCTGCAGACTGATCTGAGGCAACGGCACTGCTTTAACATGTTGACAGCTCAGTGAAGTCTCTGCCTTTAAACACTGCTCTGATGTTTTCTCATGTCCAGGATCAAACTGAGGATCCCTCACGAGGTGGCGGGGGGCATCGTGGCTCTGAGGGCCGGGCTGGAGGCTCTGGTGGTGGAGGTGACCAAAGATCCAGGAGACATGAGTGAACTGGACCAGAGCAGCGAGGAGAGGCTGCTGAACCTCATCAGACACATCTCCAGACCATCAGCAGCTGGACTCAACCTGATGAGCAGCACACACAGGTCACACACACACACGTCACACACACACACAGACACACACACACACACACACACACACACAGACACAGCACAGACACACACACACACGAACACACACACACACACACAGACACACACACACAGAACACACACACACAGACACACACACACACACACACACACACACAGGTCACACACACACACACAGGTCACACACACACACACACACACACAGACACACACACACACAGACACACACACACACACACACACACACACACAGGTCACACACACACACACACACACAGGTCACACACACACACACACACACACACAGGTCACACAGACACACACACACAGACACACACACAGGTCACACACACACACACACACACACACACAGACACAGACACACACACAGACACAGACACAGACACACACACAGATACACACACAAATACACACACATACATCTTAACTCCTCCTCTGTTTCCTCTGCTCAGGATGGGAGACGGCCCTCGACCTCCGAAGATGGGACGCTTTGATGGAGGAGGAGGAGGAGGATATGGAGGAGGGGGATACAGGGGAGGTGGGGGTGATGGGGGGTACGGAGGAGGAGGAGGAGGCTACAGAGGAGGAGGAGGAGGCTACAGAGGAGGAGGAGGAGGATACAGAGGAGGAGGATATGGAGGAGGTGGGGGCTACAGAGGAGGTGGAGGAGGATACAGAGAAGGAGGAGGAGGAGGCTACAGAGGAGGAGGAGGAGGATACAGAGGAGGAGGAGGATACAGAGGAGGTTATTAACCGTCTTCATCGTTTCATCTTCGTCTCCTTAAATCGTGAAAAAAGTCAATGGAGTCTGGTTTTCTCTCTACGTTCAGTCATGGCACAAATCTTCTTCTTCTGTTGTTGTTGTTGTTGTTGTTGTTGTTGTTGTATAGAAAAATGTTTGTAACCAGGTCAGAGATGATGATGATGATGTTGTTCTTTCAGAATAAAGTTTTCCTTGTGCAACAGGAAAGATGTAGAAATGTTCACTTCTTATCTCAGCTGTTAAAATCAACAGAAAAGTGAATGAGGTTCTGAACCTGTTGGACCTGCAGGTGTCCGTCTGCTGGTTGTTGTTTCTCTCATGTCGTCAATAAACCTCAGATATTTGCTGCTGATCTCAGAGCAGTTTTGATGTTTTCAGGACGTCGGTCTCAGAAACTTCATGAGAGAATTTCCTGGTTACAGTTTGGTGGTCAGAGGTCAAAGGTCACTGTGACCTCAGAACAATGAGGTAACTACAGGGTTGACTCTGAGTGACTACATGTCCCATCAGGACTCAGACCACAGGATCCTCCAGATCCACTTTGGACCCAGAGAGGAGGAGGAGCTTTAATGAGTGAAGGGACACGTTCAGTTCTCTGTAGTTATATTTTCATGTGAAGGTTGTGTCAGTAAACACAAAATCTCATTTCTCTTCAGGATTTTAAACGTTTTTTTTTTTTTGTTCAGTCCTGATTCCAGAATAAACTCCGAGATGAAAACACAACGTGTGAATGATTCATCGCTGTCAGATTCCAGACGACCAGCAGGAGGCGCCTTCTGACTGCACACCCGCAAACTGAAGCCACAAACAGCTACAACTGTTTGTCCTGGATGATTACCGACAAAAAGACATGGACCCAGACTCTCAGAGACTCTCAGAGACCTGCAGAGACCCGCAGAGACTCTCAGAGACCCTCAGAGACCCGCAGAGACTCTCAGAGACTCTCAGAGACCCGCAGAGACTCTCAGAGACCCTCAGAGACCCTCAGAGACCCGCAGAGACTCTCAGAGACCCTCAGAGACTCTCAGAGACCTGCAGAGACCCGCAGAGACTCTCAGAGACCCTCAGAGACTCTCAGAGACCCTCAGAGACTCTCAGAGACCTGCAGAGACTCTCAGAGACCCTCAGAGACCCTCAGAGACTCTTAGAGACCTGATCTGGATCCGGATCTGGTCCACTGTGTGTCAACCTGTGTGTGATAATTTAATTAACAGCTCCTTAGTGTGTGAATATGCATCAGTTACCTGAGGTGATGAGTCCTGTATTGTTATTTAATCCAGAGTCCTCGTCCTGCTGGGTCATCGGGTCCTGGGTCATCGGGTCTTGGGTCATCGGGTCCTGGGTCATCAGGTCTTGGGTCATCGGGTCCTGGGTCATCGGGTCTTGGGTCATCGGGTCCTGGGTCATAACTCGGGACGTCATGACTGAGGTCAGGAATTGGTCCGGATGGTGGGAAACAACCTTTGGGTTTGTCCGGGACGGGATGAGGCACAGGGACTGGGATGGTTTGGAAACTCCGGGAAACATTAGCATTAATAATAAATATGTAGCCAGCAATGTGTCAAATATGTATTAGGCAGTGTGTCAAACGTGTAATAAATGTGTCAAATAATATGGTGTCATGTGTGTGGCCGTGTGTGTGTGTAATAGTGTGTGATGTCATGTGTCATGATGTGTGTGTGCTTGATGTGTGCGTGTGTCATGTGTGGCTGATGTCATGATTATGTATATGTGTGATGTGTATGTGTAATAAAACGTGTATGCAGTGTGTGGTGTGTCATGTGCATGATGTGTGTGCATGTCTGTAAGCATTAAGCGATGTAAATAATTAACATTAATTATTAATAGTGTGCGGTGTGTCATGATTAATTAGTGTGATGGTGTGATTATTGACAAATTATTGGCTGATTATTAAATAATTGATATTGACCGTTATTAATTGATTGTGGGCGATTAATTAAATTAATTAATTGGTTCATTAATTAGCGATTATTGGTGATGGTGTGTGGTGTGTGATTGGCGGTGTCAGTGTGATTAATTGGTGTGGGTGTGATGGCGTCGTTGGTGATGGCGTTGGTCGTGATGGTGCCGTTCGGTGATTGTTCGTGTGTGTGGGCGTTGGTGTGGTGGCGTTGGTGATGGTGTGGTGTGATGGGGCCGTTCGACTGGTATGTGGGCGGTGTGATGTGATGTGTGTGGTATGTCATGTGGCATGTGTGTGTGGCAGTGTGTCATGTGTGCAGTGTGTGATGTGCATGTGTCATGATGTGTCGCAGTGTATAATAAGCGTGTTATTAATAATGTGTCATTAATTGTCGTCTTAATTGTGTGTGGTGATTATTAATCATGTGTGATTATTGTGGGTGTGTGTGTGGGCGTTGGTATTAATGTGGGTGCGTTATTGTAAAATTAATTGGTGTGTGTGGGCATTAGTGTGTGTGGTGTGTGTGGGTGTGTGTGTGTTGATTGTCATTAGATATGTGGTGATGTTAATTGGCATTGATGGTGATTAATTAGTGTGGCGATTATTAATTAATTGTGTGTGGTGTGTGGTGTATTGGTGTGTTGGTGGTGTGAGTTAGTGGTGGTGATTAATTGGTGGTGTGTGGTGTGTGGTGGTGTGTGGATGTGTTTGGTGTGAGTATTGGTGGGTGGTGTGATTGGTGGTGTGAGTATTGGTGTATTAGATTGTGTGCGGTGTGTGTGTGTGGGTGTGTGTCGCCAGTGTGTCATGTGAAACCTGTGTCTCATCTCATGGCGGTGTGGTATTATATAGTGTGTGTGATTAGTGTGTGGTAATCATTAATTAATGCTGATTATAAAATAATTAATTAAGGTGTGTGTGTCCATTAATTATTAATTGGTGTCAGTGTGTGGTGTGGTCATGGTGTAATTAATCTGACCTGGTCGTTAATTAGTGATCGTGTGTGATTAATTAATTAGTGGTCAGATTAATTAATTAATTAGTGTGTGTGTTCAATTAATTGGTGGGTGGGTGTGGTCATTATTGGGCATTGAACAGGTGTGTGGGTGTGTGGGTGTGTGTGTGTGTGGGCGGTGTGTGGGCGGTGTGTGTGTGTGGGCGATTAATGGTGTGTGATGGTAATAAATGTGTGGCCCGTGTGTCGTGTGTGTGTGATGTGTGCATGTGCAGTGTGTACTTGTGTATTAATAATAATGATGTGTGGCAGTGTTGTCATTATTAAGCGATGTGTGATGTGTGTGATGTATTAAATAATTAATTAATTATTGTGTGGTGTATTAGTATTGATAGTATTAATTCGTGGGCATTAGTGTGGTGTGATTAATTGGTATTGATGGCGATTAATTGATAAGTGTGGTGTTGGCGGTGTATTATTGGTGTGTGTGGTGTGTGGGTGTGGCGATTATTGTGGGCGATTAATTGATGGCGTTGGCGTTGATGATTAATTGGTGTGGGCAGTTGAGTGTGTGTGTGGGTGTGTTTGATTAGCTGGTCAGTGTGTGGTGATTAATTGTAAAATATTGATGTGGGTGTGTGAAATAATATGTGTGATGTGTCGCATTAATAATATGTCATGATGTGTCGCAGTGTCATCATATGTCATGATCTCTCTCTCTCCCTGTCTCTCTCTCTCTCTCTCCTGTCTCTCCTCTCTCTCTCCTGTCTCTCTCTCTCTCTCCTGTCTCCTCTCTCCTCTCTCTCTCCTGTCTCTCTCTCCTCTCTCTCTCCTCTCTCCTGTCTCTCCTGTCTCTCCTCTCTCTCCTGTCTCTCCTCTCTCCTGTCTCTCCTGTCTCTCTCTGTCTCTCCTGTCTCTCCTCTCTCTCTCCTGTCTCTCTCGTCTCTCCTCTCTCTCCTCTCTCCTGTCTCTCCTGTCTCTCCTCTCTCCTCTCTCTCCTGTCTCTCTCCTCTCTCTGTCTCATCTCTCCTTCTCTCCTCTCTCCTCTCTCCTCTCTCCTCCTCTCTCCCTCTCTCTCTCCACTCTCTCCTCTCTCTCCTCTCTCTCCCTGTCTCCTCTCTCCTATATGCTCATAGCGGGTAGTGAGCGCAACTGATAGACACTGGGCTCAGGTCAGGACAATAGTCCAGATAAAGAGGTGGCTGACAAGTTTCTGTGTTTTTGGTAAAGCAGGTCAATTGTAAATGAAAACCCAGTTTACTCAGTTTGCTTCATCCATGACCTTGAATAAAACAGATGACGCACTGGACGATGATGTGATGTTTGTTCCTGGAGCCAGTAAACAGCATACGTTTGGTCTGAGCTGCAACAAGAAGTTTCCTCCTGGTTCAGATCCAGAGTTTCAGACTGTGTTATTGTTCTAATCGTTTCATTACAGCTCAGATTTACATCTGGACTCAGTGCAGACAGGTATGGAAGTCAAAGTCTGCCGGGAAAACCACAAAAATCAGAGGAACAGATGTGAATAAAAATAGTCTGGTTAAATGAAAAAAACATTAAATCAGAATGATGAGATTCTGAGTTTTAATCCAAACTGAATTGAAAAGTTGAATTTTATTTCACAGGTGTGAAGGTGAGCTTTGGTTTCATGATGATGAGAACAGATGAGATTCACTCAGAGCTCTTTACAATGATGTTTGTCTCCTTAAAGTTTTTCATCTTCATCAGCTAGAAACTGCTGAACTGGTGTGTGATCACTGTAGATTAGTTTATCTGTTTTGTAACGGGGGGGTTGGGGGTTGGGGGGTTACAGGTGTCTGTGGTGATTAATGACGCATCGTGTCGGAGTTTTGGTTTGTGTGAGGTTTTATTTCAGAGTTGACTCGGAAGTTGCCGGAGTGTCCTCTGCGCCTCAGACCTGCGCAGTAGCGGACTGGGTGTAGTCTGGAGTCCCGTCTTTTCCTGCTGGATTTGTTGCATGGCGGCGGACACAAAGAGCTGAGGCCCGAGCCCAGACCCTCACACAGCAGCACAGCCGGGAGACGAGCTCTGGACGCGGCCTGGAGCAGAGAAAAGCCGCCGCTGCTCAACTTTCCCGCATGATCTCACTTGATGCGTTTACTGGTTTCCTCTGGATTCTGACGGTGACCGGATAAGTTGCCGCAAACTTTGGACGAGTTGAGGGAGAGTTCGAGTCGGAGCCGCGCAGAGATTTTTCTGGTCGAGGAGGAGGACGCAGAGGACGGAAAAAATGCGAAGTTTGATCCGGGCTCTGGTCGCTTGGAGCTGGGTGGCGGTGTGCGCCCGCGCCGCCATGGACGAGTGTTCGGACGAGCAGGGCAGACCGCAGCGCTGCATGCCCGAGTTCGTGAACGCCGCTTTTAACGTGACGGTGGTAGCGACCAACACCTGCGGCTCTCCGCCCGAGGAGTACTGCGTGCAGACCGGCGCCACCGGGGTCACCAAGTCCTGCCACATCTGCGACGCCCGGGACCCCCGGAACCACCACAGCGCCGTGTACCTGACCGACTACAACAACCAGCAGGACACCACCTGGTGGCAGAGCCAGACCATGCTGGCGGGGATCCAGTACCCGAACTCCATCAACCTCACCCTGCACCTCGGTAAGAACCCCCGATATCACCCCCTTCTCTCCGCGGGAGAGATCCGCGCTGCCGAATCTCCCTGAGAAAACGTACAAGTTAATGTTGTCTTGATCACTGATAAAAACACATAAAAGTTACAACACAAAAACACATGTCTCATAAAGCCTTAAGACCCACTCTTTTATTCGGCATACACACAATCCCATGAAAGTGCACTTTTTAAGGGAAAATTCAAACTTAACTGAGCCAATTTGCCGATCAGCCGCTCGGCCGCTTCTTATGAGAATAGACAGCTGCGAGCAGAGAGAAACAGCCGTAAACAGTTGTTAGTTGAACAATTAACGAAGCAAACTTCAGTTCGGTGCAGTGGTTTGGGTCAAAATTGTAGAAAATATCGTTACAATTCAAAAAAGATCCTCGATTATGGCTCATGATGTGAAGTAGAGGGAAAACTTCAAATTGGTGGAGTTTTCTATGGAGTTTGGTGCGACTTTGGGATGTGTGCGGAGACGGTGCTGTGCAGAACTTTTCCTGACATGAAAAGAAATGTGAAAGAGGCTGAACGAGGAATGTTTCAACAGATTTCAGCTGTTTTATGTTTTAAAGTTTGTGCTGGAAATCAATGATGTGGCCTGGAAAGTTTGGGAATGAAGGATTTTTGCTTCCAGCTGTAAAGAATGGAGGACGTAGTCTTCATTGTTGGGGGTGAAGTGTGTGTGTGTGTGTGTGTGTGTGTGTGTGTGTGTGTGTGGATGGGGGCTGCATCTCTGCTCAGACCTGGAGCTGCAGCCTGAGGTGTGAAGTTAGCAGCCTGGTGTCCTGTCGGCCTCTGAACGCATCATCCCGGCTGTGGATTCAGTTGTGGGGGAGTGAGGGGGGGTGGGGCGGACAGCTGGTCTCACAGACGTCTCCTCAGGGACCCGGGTCGTCTTTGGGAACCAGATCCAGAACAGATCAGGTCTTAGAGGAAGACTGAGCTTCAGTTTGACAAAGATCAATGATCAATTTATCAATCAGTCGGTCAGGAGGTTAATCAGTGACTGTACTGATAATCAATCACACTCTCCTTGTTGGTTTTATCAGTATTTTCTGATGTTTATTGATCAGATTATTCATTGATTAACTGTCACTAACAGTTCAGAGAAACAACAGGATCATTTCTTTTCTTAAATCCTCAGAAATGTGAACAGAGTTTGGTTGGTGGAGTAAACACTGTGTTGGCTCACTGCCACTGACTGACCTCTGCCAGAGCTTTCAGCTGGCTCTCATGCTCCTCCTCTCCTTACAGTTGGTATGGACGTGTCTCGGACATGTCGTCGTCATGTGACCTGACAAACCTGAGCGCTCCTGTGCTGATGAAGGTCATGAGTCTGAAAGCACTTTTCAGACAGTTGTATTTGAATGTGTTGTAGCTCTGAGCTGAACATCTGAAGACGTCTTTATTGATGAGCCCTGTGTTATCAGCAGCTCTGCTCTCTGCTCTCGTCTTTTCCTGGAGCTCCGACTCGGCCTTTTAAAAATACCTGTCTATTTCTGAAGCCTCTGGCCTCGCGGCAGCAGCTCTACTGTTTTTAACAGAGCCTGACATTCCTGAGAGGTTCAGTCATGCTGCTGGTTGGAGCTGATCTGTCTCTGTGGCCTCAGGTGCTCCACTCTCTGATTAGAGCTGCAGCGCCTCAACGCCTCATTTTCAAATGGAAATGCTTTTAATGAGACGCTGTGTTTGTGGCCCCGGGGCCGTGTTTTCATTGTCAGAGCTCAGGCTTTGTTCTGCTGCAGATAAGCTCAGGTGTGTGAAGTCAGAACGTCTCTGCTCAGAGATCAGATCTGATCCACGCTGCTCTCACGCTCTTCTTTTTAAAAAGCAGCTGTCGCTGGAGGCTCAGACAGGAAGTGAGCGGCTCATCGCCGCCGGCTGAGTCTGTTTGTAGAGCTGCAGGTCAGAGAACTGATCAACAGGAAGTTCATCTGCAGATATTCAGTTTTCATCAGTTGAGACTTTTTGAAGTCAAAATGTCTCTGGGTTTTCACAGTTTGAAGACGTCACCTGCAGCTCTGTTTTCTACCAGTGTCCGCAGGTCTTGAAAAGTCTTAAAGTCTTGAATTCGGTTCCCTTAAAACAAGTCCTGAGGACGTCTCTCTCTCTGCTGTCGACATCAGGTCTCAGATGGACGGTTTCTCTCAGTCCAGACCTGAACGCATCGTGAGAGACGTCTGTGTCTGAACTGGTCCAGTTCATGTACGAGTGAAAATGTGACAGAAATGTAAAAATCTTTTGTTGTCAGATGTGTTTGTGATGCAGGGTTTCTGGGTAATGTAGTCCACTGAGGGTTTAGTCTCAGCTGTGATTGTGTAATTCCATCTGTCAGTGAGTTTTCCTAAATGTTGGTCGTCTGGACAGGAAGTCGGCGTGCGACTGTTTGTCTGAGGCCTCGCCGAGTTTCACGTCTGGGTGAAGAGTCGGTTTCCTGTTTAGAAGATTCTAAATATTTAGTCGTCGACAGAGAAACAGAGGGTCAGAGACCGGCAGGTCTGAGGCCTGGTGAGCAGAGATCTGACTCTTCTCAGGAAGTGTTTGTGGTCTTAGCTCAGGTCTGGTGGTCTCTCTGTGTCTCTGGACTCTTTGAAGTGTCTGCGGCAGGAAGGCAACGTGTCCCGACTCGACTCTGCAGCTCAGACCGCAGACCGACTTCAACCTGAACCTCAGTCTGAAACCCTGAGACCAGGAGAGACCTGAGACCTGAGACTGGGACTGACAGAGCGTACTTTCTGTATTTCACAGGAGAAGGTAGAGTAGTTAAATGTGTCTGATGAGCTGATTTATTCGTCTGATCAAATAAAAAGTCCTGAAGCTGGATTCAGAGTCTGAACCGGCTCAGACCAGACTACAGATTCATTCAGGTCTGATTCCCCTCAGTGGAGACCGATGGTGTTTAAACGTGAGCTCACTTTAAGTCGAGCTGCTGAGCGTCATGTGAACACAGCTGGACCCGGGGGGGGGGGTGGGGGGGTTACTCGCCTCAGTACCTGGGTCTTTGAAGTCTGAACATGGAGGCAAAACATCCGACTGATAAAAACCACAGTCTTTGTGTTTCCACTGAAACAGGAACATTCAGTCTGACTCTGGAACCTGAACCACCTGAACCAGACTCTGAACCAGACTCTGAACCACCTGAA
>BRZM01002555.1:3774-32813 GCA_033238685.1 Lates japonicus | reverse complement strand
ACCACCTGAACCAGACTCTGAACCAGACTCTGAACCACCTGAACCAGTTTTTTCCAGACTCTCAGAGCTGTTTTAAATGTTGGAGGTCCAGACGTCTCCAGAGGTCTCAGGTCTGAGGTTTTGGTCTGGAATGAAGCTCAGGATCCAGAATCAGGGTGAAGCTTCTGTGTCTCTTTCATCAGCTGTAATAAACAGCAGTGAGTCCAGAGCCAGAGGTCCAGCTGTGCAGCTCTCGTAATCTCCCCACATCCCAGTTTCCCACGCTGAGCTCATTCCTCAGACACTAAACAATGAGTCCGGACCAGATGACTCCCCCCTCCTCCCCTCCTCCCCCCCTCCTCCCCCCACACACTCTCAGATTGGTATAATTTACAGCAGCTGGCTGCTCCAGAGGAGGAAGAAACGTCCGAGTGTGTTTATGACGGGTTGCGAGGAGGACGAGGAGGAGCAGCCTTTTTCCCACAGTCCTCTGCTGCCTGAGGGACAGATGGACGTCTTCCTGTCAGACAGATGGACGTTCACGATGATCCTCGAGCTTCAGCTGAGGGTCCTCACAGAGACAGAGACGCCTCAGGCCTCGTCCAGCTCGGTGTGACGAGTGTGAGAGCTCTGTGATCAGATGTTACACCTGGTTTAAACTGTACCTGTTTCCATTCAGTCAAACAGCAGCTGGTGTTCAGACTCTGTTTGAAGGAAAGGTAGAAACAGGAGGATTCTGAATGAAGCTCTGCAGCTTCTGTTTCCTCTGGATCAGTGGAGGTTTCTTCTGAAACTGAGTCTATAAACGTGTGTGTTCAGGTCTGACTGAGTCCTGACTCTGAGAAGGAGGAGTGTGAAGCGTTGTTAAGAAGTGTCACAGTCGCTGCTGACGAACGACACTAACTTCCTGTTTTTAACATCTGTGTGCAGGAGCTGTTTTAGAGCGTAAAACATTTCAGTCTGTGGGTGGATCTCTGCTCAGCAGAGGTGTTCAGTTATCACCATGGTAACAGGAGGGCGGGGCCAGCAGTAAATCAGATTCAGGTTTATCGTGGGTCCAGATCAGGACTCTGGTCTGTGGAGAGACGACAGGTCTTTGAACAAAGATGGAGCGTCTTGAAACACGAGGCGTTCGGGGGCCCCTGGGATATCTCTGCGACCTTGGAGCTTACAGTTACCAAGACGTGAGTCCTGGCGGCGTCTGAGGCTGCGGGTCAAGGTGACACGTCTTTGTCCTCGGGCAGATAAGACCCAGAGAGGAGGAGGATTTAAAGACGCACACAGACTCAGAGCCTCATTCACTGACACAGAACAAACATTTCTCTAAACGGTCTGTGTTTGATGCAGATCCAGATCTACAGCTGTTTATAATCAGCTGTTTTCTTTATGCACTTTTGAACTGGTTCTCTGTTTAATGTTCATCAGTCCAGATCTTTTTCTCTGCCTTTGATTAACGTGCTCAGAGACGATATCAGATGAGCAGCTCAGGTTTCTCAGACCTCAGCTGTTAGAGACTCTGGTTCTCAGTCAGTTTATCAGAGTTCTCGTTTGGCTGTTTGAACCTGAACCTCTCAGACGACAGTTTCACGTCATCAGCATTAACTCACCCTAACCCTAACCCAGGATCCAAAACCAGACAAACACAGCTCCCCCTCAGGTCTGAACCTCCAGGTCTGAACCTCCAGGTCTGAACCTCAGGAATCCAGAGTTTTCTTCAGACCTCAAGTCAATCTGTGACCCCCCCCCATCAAAGAGAGGAGGAGGAGGTCGTCCTATCAGGAGATCAGAGCCAGGAGGCCACTCCTCCTCACAAACCTCTTTGTCTCTTTCTTTGGAGGAGAGGAGGAGAGGAGGAGAGGAGAGGAGGAGGAGGAGGAGAGGAGGAGAGAGGAGGAGGAGGAGGAGAGGAGAGGAGGAGGAGGAGGGAGGAGGAGAGGAGGAGGAGGAGGAGGAGGAGGAGGGAGGAGGAGGAGGAGGGAGGAGGAGGGAGAGGAGAGGAGAGGAGAGAGGAGGAGGAGGAGGGAGAGGAGAGGGAGGAGAGGAGGAGGAGGAGGAGGAGGAGGAGGAGGAGGAGGAGGAGGAGGAGGAGAGAGGAGAGAGGGAGAGAGGAGGAGGAGAGGAGAGGAGGAGGAGGAGAGGGAGGAGGAGGAGGGAGGAGGAGGAGGAGGAGGAGAGGAGAGGAGAGGAGAGGAGAGGAGGAGGAGGGAGGAGGAGGGGAGGAGGAGGAGGAGGAGAGGAGAGGAGGGAGAGGAGGAGGAGGGAGGAGAGAGGAGGAGGAGGAGGAGGAGGAGGAGGAGGAGGGAGAGGAGGAGAGGAGGAGGAGGAGGAGAGGAGGAGGAGGAGGAGGAGAGGAGAAGGAGGAGGAGAGGAGGAGAGGAGAGGAGAGGAGGAGGAGGAGGAGAGGGAGGAGGAGGAGGGAGGAGAGAGGAGGAGGAGGAGGAGAGGAGAGAGAGGAGGAGGAGGAGGAGGGAGGAGGAGGGAGGGAGGAGGGAGGAGGAGGAGGAGGAGGAGGAGGAGGAGGAGGGAGGAGGAGGAGGAGGAGGAGAGAGGAGGAGGAGGAGGGAGGAGGAGGAGGAGGAGGAGGAGGAGGAGGAGGAGGAGGAGGGAGGAGGGAGGAGGAGAGGAGAGGAGAGGGGGAGGAGGAGAGGAGGAGGGAGAGGAGGAGGAGAGGAGGGAGAGGGAGGAAGGAGGAGAGGAGAGGAGGAGAGGGAAGAGGAGGGAGGAGAGGAGGAGAGGAGGAGGAGGGAGGAGAGGAGGAGGAGGAGGAGGAGGAGGAGGAGGAGGAGGAGGAGGGAGGGAGGAGGGAGAGGGAGGGAGGAGAGGAGGGAGGAGAGGAGGAGGAGAGGAGGAGGAGAGGAGAGGAGGAGGAGGAGGAGGAGGGGGGGGGGAGGGGGAGGAGAGGAGGAGGAGGAGGAGGGAGGAGAGGGAGGGAGGAGGAGAGGAGGGAGGAGGAGGGAGGGAGGAGGAGGGAGGAGAGGAGAGGAGGAGGAGGAGGAGGAGGAGAGGAGAGAAGGGGAGGAGAGGAGAGAGGAGAGGAGGGGAGGAGAGGAGAGGGAGAGGAGAGGAGGAGAGGAGAGAGGAGAGAGGAGAGGAGAGGAGAGGAGGAGGGAGGAGAGGAGGAGGAGGAGGAGGAGGAGGAGGAGGAGGAGGAGAGGGAGGAGGAGGAGGAGAGAGAGGAGGAGAGAGGGAGGAGGAGGAGGAGGAGGAGGAGGAGGAGGGAGGAGAGGAGAGGAGAGGGAGAGGAGGAGGGAGGAGGAGGAGGGAGGAGAGGAGAGAGAGAGGAGGAGGAGGGGAGGGAGGAGGAGAGGGAGAAGAGAGGAGGGAGGAGAGGAGGAGGGAGAGGAGAGGAGGAGAGGAGAGGAGAGAGGAGAGGGAGAGGAGGAGGAGAGGAGGAGGAGGGAGGAGGAGGGAGAGAGGAGAGGAGGAGGAGGAGAGGGAGGAGGAGAGAGGAGAGAGAGGAGGAGAGGAGAGGAGGGAGTTTTAAACTCTCTCTCTCTCTCTGAATATTGAACTTCAGTTTTGTATTGATCAGAGCTGCAGTAGTTGATTGATTAATCGATCGTTAATCATTGATTATCTCTGTGAATGAACGTCCTCCTCTCTCACCTTGAGCTGCTTCTACACTAAACAATCAGCTGATGGATCAGTAACAATGATCATGTTGATCACTTTAGTCAAGGAGAGTTCCCTTCACTTTTAACAGCCCCTCCTCAGTCACATCAGAACACGAACAGGAAACTCGGTGTGACTATCTTCCTGACCATGTATGATTAAAGAGGTTTCAGGGACTCTGAGCTGGGTGGAGGTTTCAGGGACTCTGAGTCCTGCAGCTGAAACAGGAAACTCGCTGACTCACAGGTCTGGACCGTTGTCATGACTCAGCACAGAGTCAGTGTTTATCTGTTAGAGAGAGAAGTGATCAAACTGTCCAGACTGGATCCACACAGTCTCATGTGGACTCTATCAGATAAGGTCTTTTTACTACAGATCCCTCTTTAGTTAGCCCTTAAACCTCTGAGCTGAGCCTCTGAACCTGCAGCTTCACTAAGGCAGAGTACAGCAGCTGACCTTTGACCTTCTCTCTGAGCTCACTTTGTCAAACACAACATGACGACAGCTGATCTGAGTCCAGCACCGAGGACAGACTGAGAGAAGCAGCTGAATCCTCCTCCGCTCTCAGCTCACACTGACTCCTTCAAACAACCAGCTGCTGAATCAGACTGAAGCCAGAACGCTCCACTGTGACCTTTGACCTCTGTTGTCTGACAGAGAGTTAGAGTTAGGGAGAAGAAAACACTGAACAGACTCTAACACTGACAGAAGCTTTTATTCTGAAGAGCCTCCTGTTCTTCAGGAGGAATATAAAAATATTAACTTTAATCACTTATTGATTAAATAAACAGTTATTGATCAGCTGATCACAGTCGATCACATTGAAATGGATTTCTAGGTAAAAAAACATTTTAAATTAAAACGTTCAGACGCAGTAAAAATGAAATAAATAGAGTTTGATTAGAGAGCAGCTCAGGGAGTTCTGGTCCATGTAGTTCAGTCCACAGCTGCCTGTGCTGCGTTCAGGTGACGTTGGTTACAGTCTGGATATTCAGAGACGAACTAGACCTGATGAGTCCTGAGCTGCTGCAGTCTGAGCTTCAGCTCTCTGCTCCTCCTCCTCAGCTCGTCCTTCATCGTCAGCAGCCTCCTCTCGTCCTCTCTGATCTCACTGATGAACTCTGTCGCCGTCTTCAGGATCACCACCTTGGCCGCTTTGTCGTTGTGAGCCACCGCCGGGATCTCGTCCCTCAGAGCCAGGAAGCTCATCTTCAGCTCGTTCCGCCGCTGTCTCTCCAGGACGTTGTGAGTCCTGCGTCTGTCGTCGCCGTCCTCTCCGTCCGACCGCGGACTCCAGCACCGGCGCCTCGGCGACGCCGGGGAGGCGACCTCTGACCTGATGCGTTTGATAGCGGGCTGTTCGCGGGTCGCTGACGGCTGCTGGGCGGCGTAGTTGTGCTGGTGGATGTTGATGTGGGAGCGTTTGAGCACCAGTGGGGACGTGTCCGACCGCCGTGACGCCTTCCTCCTGTCCACCGTCACCACGTCGATCTCTTCATCCTCCTCCTCCTCCTCCTCCTCCTCCTCCACTTCTTCTTCTGGGGAAAAATAAAGAAAACAAGCGTCAGTTCTCCTTCTGCTGTCAATCATCAGCATAGATCTCACTCTGACTTCTTCCTGTTTCTGAAACCAGATCTCTGGACTCTTTCCCTCCACAGTCCTCCAGACCTGTTCACTGTGTTCTGGGTTTAAAGATTCAGGGATACCTGACTGGACAGTAACAGCAGGCTGCTACAGAACAATACTTCCTGTATCTGATTAAAGTTCCTGGACTCATGAGAAACATGTTGAATAAGAGTCAGACTGAGACCTCCTGACCTTTCAGAATAAAAGCCTGCTCCCACCTGACTCGCTGTCACTGCTGCTGAGTGGCGGTGTGTCCAGACGCAGCTCTGACCCCGCCTCCACCGCTGCTCCGTCAGCGCTCCTCTTGCTCAGGGTGGTGTACGGAAACACCACGGAGGGGTCGATGCAGTCAGTGGCCGGTGGGTGGAGGTCCTGCAGGTACCCTGTGTTCACCTGAGACCTGCCCACCTGCTGATCAGCTGCTCCGTCTGTGGCACCGTTAGTGTTGGTGCTGGTGGAGGAGTCTCGGCGGGCCCGCAGCGAGGCCAGCCTCTCCGACACCACCTTCTCCAGCTTGGTGGCGGCGGCGAAGCTGCTGCTCCACATGCAGTCCTGGATGATGAAGGACTGGAGGAAGGCGGCAGCCGAGGGGTTGCGGTCCTCGTCCAGCAGGTCGGACACGGCCTCCAGGTGGTCGGCGGCAGACGGGGGGACGTCAGACAGGGACGGCGTCCGGCTCGGGGACAGGGGGGGCGTCGCCAGCAGCTCAAACTTCTTCCAGATGTCCTCACCGGGGCCAGGGAGGAGCTGGCTGCGAGGAGGAGGGTAGAAGTCCTCCTCCTCGCCGTCCAGGAAGTAGGGCTGGACCGTGTCGTAGTCGTAATCGTAGTTTGTGCTGGACATGGTCAACACCGGCGGCATTATGGCTGCCTGAGGAGACACAGGAGCTTTAACAAGTCTGACCACACTGACAAATAAAGAAAAGTATCAGAAACAGCCGGACAGAAAGATCATCAGTGAGGAGGTCTGACGACTTTGGATCAGCTCACTTCTTTCTGTCTCCATATTTCACTACCTGCAGCTGTTCAGCTGTTCAGCTGCAGATTCAGTTCCACCCTGAAAACATAACTTCACATAACACATCAGATGTTGGAAGTAACTGAGGGCAGAGGTATTTGCATACAGGCAGGGGGATACCAGACAGTCACAGGTCAGACTGATCCCCAGTGACACCGACACCACAGAGTCTGTTTGACTGAACCTCACACATCACAGTGACTCTTCTACTGAGAACAAACCACTGGACTGAACAGGAAATAATTCAGTGTTACCTGATGAAACAAAACCTCTGCTGCACTTTAAAGTCTGATATTAACCTCAGTTTATACTGAGTGCTGTTGTCTGCTACTGAGAGAATATTACACCAAACTCCATTCAAAAATCAGCTGGTTTATGATCCAAGTTAATAAACTTCTCTACAGCTGCATATGGATGGAAACTGTAGTAACCAACACTAGAAATCACGTTTCGATCATTGAGGTGTTATCAGGTGGAAGCTGCCACCTGTCACCATCTGTGACGTCAGAGGGAAAATATGGACACGTGGTTTAAGCAGATGTTGACAGGTGAGGTGTCAGTGTTCAGCAGGTACACGACCAACCTCCTGTTAGCACAGAAATCCTGAACCAAACTAAAACCTCACCGTTTTTACTGGTGAGCACAGGCAGAGCAGGTATCACACAAAACCTCATTCAAAAAACAGTAAGTTTAAGATTCTTTTGGTTCCGGTTGAAGGTTAACGCGATCAAATATGATTCAAACACGAATATTCATTATCAGTAGAAGACACTTCACAGTTCGGCTCATAAAAACACACTAAACAGCGTTAGCCAGAAAAGCAAACAACCTTAATCAGCTGTAAGGTCGACAGCTGCCATCTGCTCCATATGGACGGAAAGTTTCATCAGAAACTTTTAAACTTCAGTGAGACAGAATCACAGTCTGATCAAATACACTGCAGACACTGCAGGTCCAGGTATAAACAGGTGATTTGTGGATGATCTGCAGATGCGCGAACAGTCACCAGACTCCGCTATAAAAACCTCTAACTCTGTTTTAAAGTCGTGAAATCACAGTTTTAATTAACAGGCATTAAAATCCTGTTTCTGATCACGGTAACAGCGACTGTCAGAGATAAATTCGGCCTAATCTCAGAGTAATTTAGTGATAATTTAACAGAGGAGAACTGATGCAGAACTGATCCAGCAGCAGCCGTTCAGACTCACCATTAAATCTGCCACAATAAACTTTGACCGATGAGGAAAGGTCTCACTGAGAGGGTTCAGGTTTAATCCAGCGGAGTCCGTGTGTGAAAATGATCGATAATCAATAAGAGTGAGTATCAAACTCCGACACTGATGACTCGGCTCCGAGGTCTCAGCGTGACTCAGAGCAAACAGCTGCTCTGCAGGACTTTAATACTCCAGCTCTGCCCCTTTTTTTCGTCATCTGCCATTTTCGCGCCAAATGTGAGTACGTAGTAAACAAAAACATCCTGTTAGTTTGTTGGTGACCGCGTGAAAATTAACGTCGACAGATTTCCTGTCAGAAAATTTCATTTGCGATTCGACTTTTGCGCAAAACGAAGCAAGAAGATGCGTTAGAGAAGAGAACTATTTCACTCCGCGGAGGTCTTGTAAAAAAGAGGGTGGTCCGTGCTGACAGTAAATGATGCAGGCGCAGAAAGTTCCGGGAAATCAGCTCTCACTCAGTGACTAAGGCATGAAAACAACAACAACAAATAAACATAAATAAAATAAAGAAATGTGGAAACACAAAACGATAAAAAACAAAAACAAGAGAAGAAGAGAGTAAAAAGATTTAAAGAGAAAATGAAATACGATTAAAAAATAAAATAACTTACAAAAGAAGGGAAAAATAGAATAATACAAACTAAAACAAAATAACTACAAAGAAAGACATGAAAAAAGAAAATAATAATAAAATAAAAATAAAGTTACTACAATAATCAGAATCATGGTGTTCACTCTGAGTGAAGGTGAGTCAGGTCTCTGTCTGAGGGAACGATACACTAAACCAAACACCACTAATCAGAACTTTTACCTCTGATAAACCTCAGTGACTTGTTGTACAGACTGATCTTACATTAAACTCTGCACATGTTCATGCAGCTGCAGTGAATCCCATCACACTGCTGATCAAATGTTTTCACTCTGAAATATTCATGAGGACAAACGTCTCACTGACCCTGGTGACTAACTTTATTTAACCTGAAGACTCACTGAGAATAAAGACAGGAACACTGTGGTGAAGAGATCAGCAGCAGTGTGACGTTCCACCAGGATCCTCAGTTCTCCAGTGTACTGAACTCTACTGAAGAGATCAACAATGTTCTTCTAAAGGACAATAAAATAAATAAAACACTGTCCAACACATCACTGCAAAATCTCCCATCATCCCAGGTGTTTAACTATTAAAATCTCCTAAAGGTCCACTGAAGGACTGTTAAGATCTTTTAAAGAACCACTAAAACCACCAAAAGACCCATTGGAACTCTTACAGGTCCTCTTAAGGGTCACCTGTAGAACCTTGACCACTAAAACTTCCAAAATGACGTAAAATCTCATTAATGACCACTAGAACCTCAGGACCTACAGGACCTCCATAACTCTCTTAATGACTATTAAAACCATCAGTAGAACCTCCTCAATCACCACTGAAACCTTCTAACCAAACTGTAGAAGAACCTAAAAGAACCCAGGCAAACAACAAACAACATGAAACAACAACTAAATCTGAGTTTGTTTGTTCGGTCACAGTTGATAGTTTCAACTTCAGTTTTAAAAAAATGCAGATTTCTGTGGATTTATTGTCACATTTGAATTTGTTTCACACTCGTGATCTTTGATCTGCTGCTGTCAGAAATAAAACCCGTCACTCTGCTGCCCTCTGCTGGTTGAAACAACACATTACTTCAGTGTCCAAACCTCAGTCTTGTGTTTCTCTTTGTTTGTGTAGCTCTGCCCTCTGGTGGCTGCAGTGACACACTACACCACCTCAGCTGTACTGTAATAACATGTTGTGGAGCTGGCAGTAAAAGTACTGATTAAAAACAGTGTTTGCAGCGGTAGAGAAGGCACTCAGATACTTTATTTACTTTAAGTAAAAGTACTCCATTACAGTAAAATCTTGCATTTGAAATGCTACATAAGGAAGAGTAAGTATTTTCAGCTAAATGTACCTTAACTATCAACAATACAGGTTTTATGTTGCAGAAAATCTGCTTCAGCAACATGTTACTGTTGTAGCTGCTGCAGGTGGAGCTGGTTTTAACTACGTCAGATACAGTCAGAGAGTTTAGTCCACTGGTTCCCAACCTAGGGGTCGGGCTCCTCTAAAGAGTCACCAGAGAAATCTGAGGGGTTGTCACATGATTAATGGGATTCACTGTTCTGTCTTCAGTTTTTAGACTTGTATCTAATCTTTTTAGTGATATATTGATCATTTGAACAGTTACTGAAATGAAACCATGTGAGAAGTTAAGAAGAGAAACGACTCTTTGGTGGAAATGCTGAACACCATAAACTTTTACTGATCAGCAGCGCCCTCTGCAGCCAAGAGTGGTAATTACTTCTGCAAGACAGTTCAGACAGAGGCTGTGTTCTCCCTGTTACACTGAACCATCACACTGATTCTGAAGCTGAGATTTTAGCCTTAAATAGTTACATCATGTTGCTTTAAGTACAAGTACCTCAAAGGAGTAGTTGTGGTATAAGTAGTAGTTGTAGTAGTTGTAAGCAATAGCTGCAACCACAGTAGTGTAGTAGTACTGTCTGTTAAGGTAATTACTCCTAGAGTAGTAATAGGAAGCACAACATGGTCATCATCAGTGTGTTGTTACAGACACAGAAAGCAGCAAAGTGAAGGTTTCGCTTTTCACAGTAACAACAATTACAGTAGATGTAGAGGTGTTAGTAGAAATAGTAGCAGTATGTAAAGTCAGTGTGGTTGCAGTGTGTAAATTGCAGCCAGAGGGGCAGCAGTGTCGGTTTCAGTCCTGAAAACCACACAGCAGCTTCAACTTCAGCGTCAATCAGCAGCCTTGTGTGTGGGCCGCAGGGGCTGATGGGAGGAGTGAGGAGCTGTCAAGCACAATGGCCCCTCGTCAGTCTCACAGCTGCGTCCTTGTTTTAGCTCAAGCTGCATCAGGCGCCACTTCTCCCCAGGTTCACCAGAGGAAACACCACTGCACAAAATGCTTTTCCTCCCAGCTGCTGCTCTGTGCTGTCTGTGTTCAGGTGAGTGTTTCCAGCCAATCAGGAGCCAACAAACTCAGCCTTTAGCAAACCTGTCCCGCAGCTTCATCTACCTGTCTGTCTCCTACAGCACTGGTTGCCATGGCAGCAGATCTGGTTCAGGACCAGTTATCATTGACCAAGAGAGTTGGTGAATCTGTCTCCTTCAGCTGTGGAGAGACTAATCAGTGTGGTAGTTATCCTATACACTGGTACCAGAAGAAAGACAGAGAAACATTCAAAGCAATTCTAAGTATTTACAGTAACCCCAGAAACCTTTCAATCATCCTCAGGAAAATGATTTCTGAGCTGAGAGAACACGGAGCAGCTCTGAGTTGAAGATAAAGACAGTTCAAGTCTCTCATTCAGCCTCCTACTACTGCTCCTGTTTGTTCCCACAGTGAGAAATGATGGGTGCAGCCTGAACAAAAACCAACAGATGAACAGATGTCAAACGATGTTTGTAAACAGGAAGGAAACAGTAAACCAGCCCAGGTTCTATATTTCACCTCCATCTCAGACACTTTTTCTGGACTTTTCTCTGATATTGATTCATATTTGTAGCTGATATTTCAGCAGGTTTCCTGTTGTTCCACACAGTGAGGACAAAGAAGAAATACACAAGCACAATAAGAAAACTACATCAAGACAAAACAATAAAAAGAGCTAAATGTATAATATCTCGTCAACAATAAAAGATCTAAACACAATAATAATATAATAATATAATAATAAATAAATACGATGATAAAAAGTGTGATGAGGCTCAGAGCCAAAGAGATAAAGATTAACAGGAGTCTACAGCCATGCAGCAGGGATACAAACTTGGCCTAGGTGCTCGTAACGAATTACTGGGTGCACCTTGAAGCATTTCATTACTAAATGGTGGCACAACTGACGTTTGCAGTGACCTCTCACAAACATGAAGTGCTTTTGTTATTGTGTGAAGTAAATAGAGTGAGTGGAATGAATGGAGAAAAAACACTGGCTGAGAGTGAGCTTGGACTACTAGGCCTTGTGGGTACACAGGAGGCTGCGGCCATGTCTGGCACGTGAGGCAGTCCATGAATGAGCTCTACAACAACATCAGCGTGCAGCGGTCGGCCCACCCTAATGCTTTCCTCATAGTAGCTGGAGACTTTAACCGAGCAGGCCTTAAACCTGTCCTGCCAAAATTCTACCAGCCTGTGAACGTCATCAGAAACTGAGCACATTGGATCTGGTGTGCATGGACATCAAAAACTCACACACAGCACATTGGTAACTCTGACCAAGTAGCTGTTATACTCTCACCTGCATACAGACCTGGGGCGAAACGAGAAAAAATCCAGTGGTCAGAGAAATCAAAACGTGGCCAAAGGAAGCAACCGTGGCCTGGTGGGGCCTATTTCAAACAACACTGTAGGACACACTTTCAAGAGGCAGCCGATATGTCGATTGTTGACCTCGGGATACACGGTCAATGTGACCACAACCATCTGTATGCCCATCAGAAACCATGGTAGATTGGGAAGTCTGTTTCATTGCTTAGAGCTTGCAATGCTCCATTTAAATCTGGGATGCTGCAGCATACAGTCTGGCAAGGAAGAGAACCCGTCTCAGAGTATCAGGAGGGTGAAGAGGCTGCATGTTCAGAAACTGAACAGCTGCCGTTTGTGGCAGGGATTTCATGCAATCCCTGAATGGCTGTTAGAAAAGCTGAGGTTGTTGAAGCTGAACACTGGCACTTGTTACTGGGTCAACTTCCTGATGTGGTGGTACCAGACAGTAAAGTCTGTAATAATGATGAGTCTGCATATAAGATAGAGGTGAAACAATTAACAGCATGGTGCAAATCCCACAGTCTCACCCTAAATTTGGAGAAAACAAAAGAGATGGTGATCGATTTCAGGAAGGCTTGTAACCACCCCCACACACCACTGACCATCAACTGTCCCACTGTGGAGAGGATCACCAACATAAAGTTTCTGGGGATTCACTTTGCAGACAACCTCCTCTACCAACATGGCTGCCATTATTAAGAAGGTCCGGCAGAGGCTCCACCCACTCCGGAGACTCAGGAAGACAGGTGTCCCCACCCCACACCTCACCACCTTCTACAGGGGCCCTACTGAAAGCAAACTGACCTGCAAGGTTTAAGAACAACAGCATCTCAACAGGATAGTACAGACAGGCAGTAGAATCATCTGCGCCCCTCTCCCCTTTCTAATGGAAATCTACCAGAAGTGCTGTGCTTGCAGTGCTGTAGCACCAGGTCAATCAGAGGCAGAGAAGGGCAGGTCATGCCTTAACCATCCCTGGAAAACATATTTGTCTTGCAGAACACGACTAAATGATTAACATTCGTGGGATTTCATAAGTGGGTATAAACAATGCTGACTGAAAAATAAGTGGATATACTCTTTACTTCTAGCAGCTGTAGTAATTATGATGGGAACAAAGAAGATGATGTCATATAAAGACATGTTAGGAGCAGGTTGAGGTGGATAGATGGGTCAACAATACACAGGACTTTCAAACAGAAGACTGCTGTTTGGTTCATCATTGTTTTTTCTTAAATCCATGTCCAATCCACAGCATATTGTAACTTGATCCACCATCTTTTCCTAAACCTGACCAAGTTTTCATGTCCATGACATATTCTAAATGCTACTACAATGAGATTAAATAGGGCTTAAACTTCACTAATGACTGATGTCAGTTATGTAGCAACCACCACCTGTAGGCTATATGTTGAACAGGACATCAGGTGAATGGCAGTAGATCTAAAGTGTATGGGCAGTAGTTTTCTGCTTGTTCACTCTGAACATTGGTAAACAAAAATCACATTACTACTTACACTGAAATAAAATTTTCTATTATTGATGTCCATTATCAAAGTCAGACTCAGTGTAGAAACATAGATCTGGCAATAGCAGCACTTTGTTAATGAAGACACCACAGGAACTACAACAGTTCAGCTGAGTAGTCGACAGACACAGGTAGAGGTAGGTGGTGTGGATCAGGATGGTACACAGCTGTTACCAGAATGAAATACCAGGTTAAAGGAAGTATGTAGCTGGCTAGTTAGATACGAGGAAAGCAAACAACTGTCTTAGTTTCCTGCACAAATAATGATAGTGAATCACAAATCAGTCAAAGTATTGGACACATGAAAATGTTGACCTGATGATGGCGCTAGATGAAAAGTCAGAGGATCAGCAAAGTTATTCCAGTTCATCCTCAGAACGCGGGCTTATCTGAACCAGTTAGGCCGGGAATATTTGTTGAGATATTTCAGTGTGAAGAAAAAAGCAAAGAAAAGAAGAGACAGTCATGTTGATCTGAACATTAGAGAAACACATCATGGAGCTGAAATATGATACTGCTTCATCATTTGGACTCGTTCACCTCAGCTGACACATTCAACAGCAGACAGGTTTTAGTATCAGTCTCTCTCACTGTGGGAAACAGGGTCTACATCTTTGGCTCTGGAACTAAACTGTATGTAACGAGTAAGAATAAAACGCCCAGATTTTCCTTCAGTTGTTTTATTGAAGAAGTTGAAAATGTGTTTGAAGTCAGTTTCTGCTGCTTCAGACTTTACATGTTAGTTTTTTCAGAGTTAGTCCAAAGTTCCTTATGCAGCCGTTGTTCAATGAAAAAGTTGAAGAATTAGTGAAAAGATGTTGAAATCTCTCTGCACACCAGAAGGAATTCTTTCTTTCTGCTTGAGCTCCAAAGTTTTGGAAGAGTCCAAAAAGTCTTGTATTGTAAGTGCATTGTGGATTCTCATCAGCTGCTGCTTAATGAATAATCAGACTGCTTTTCTTTTCTCTCTTAAAATTAATCAAAGTGAATTTCAGTGATGAGCAGGATTCTTCACATTCACTCTGATTCTTCAAAGTTCACTGGTTTTTAAACCTTATTTTCCTTTATGGGAAATGAGAATTCAAAAGTTGATGCTGGTAAATACAATAAATTAATACAGTTGTTGTCTGATGATAAATGTATTTTAACAACATCAAACACCTTGCGGAAAAATATATGTATTGTGTAAAATATTACATATAATAAACATAGAAATGTATGGTGTTAAATAACTATGTGGTTTAGGTTAAATATATATATAATATATATTAATAGATTGTTATGTTGTGTTATATATTATACTAATTCACAGTCAATATGTCTTGTGTTAAAACTGTAGATCTAATGAATGTAACAGCACTTTATATAACGGTGAATGTGTCTTTTTGTGTAAAATATATGAATTATATATATTTAAAATTGTTTGACAACAAATAAGCTATATATTGTTTTTACTGTATTTGCGTTGTGATAATAACTGTTCTTTATATGAATGTGAATATTTCTTAAACAAAAACATGAATTTAGTTTAATGGAGAATTTATTGAAAATTGTATGAGAGTAAATCATTCAATAACAAAATCATGATCAAAATATATTTGTCTAACAAAAAATGTAATTCAATCAATATAAATATATAAAATTTTGTTTATGTATACGCACAAAAATTATGCATGTGTGGATATAAAACGATACAAAAACACGATCACGTTTTTGTTTATGATAAAATGTATAAGACCAAAATGTATCATAGTAAATGTTTTATCTCATAACTGTCACTCTATTTTAAATGACGGAA
Source organism: Lates japonicus (assembly GCA_033238685.1). Taxonomy (NCBI): domain Eukaryota; kingdom Metazoa; phylum Chordata; class Actinopteri; family Centropomidae; genus Lates; species Lates japonicus. Next base: position 17,693 of record BRZM01002555.1, on the reverse strand, counting down.
AATATCTCTTTTTCTTAAAGATATACAGGCTCTATATTATTTTTACTAAATTTGTCTTTCTTTATATAGATGTATATATAAATGTAATTATTTCACCAAAACGTATTTAGTTTAATGAAAAATTTAATTACAATTGTATTTTAAACATGAACATTCTGATCAATAGACTATAAATTTATCTAAAACAAAATATGATTTAGTATTAATATATTAAATTTATATATATATATATATATATATATACAGAAATTATATCTGTGTAAATATAAGACAATACAGAACACATTGTCACTTCTTTTTTCTTCTTCCGTTTTCTTGTTAGAGATATATTACAATATTTGTTAGAGATATTGTAAATATATAATATTATGATGACACATCTATTCTGAGCTTGTGATTCCAAATATTTTATTATTTAATACAAAAAATATACATAATTATGTATACTATATTTAGATATTATTTCTGTAAAAACAATAATAACAATATTTACCTAATCGTAAAGGTCAGTCACTGTTCATGTCATTAGGATTTTATGAATCACACAACAACAAAAAGCAAAGATATTATTATAACATATCTTTATAATAATGTTTGTGTTTGCACTGATGAGTTTTATTAGGTAAAAGATGAGAAAATCATATATAAATGATGAATGATCACACATGTGATAAGGTTTCATTACGTATTGTTGCGTGGTGAACAAAATATTGCAATATATTAAAATTATACATTTAAATAAAATATACATTTTTTTGAAATGGAAATATTTCTTTTGACCATGATGGAAAACATAAAAGAAAAAAAGTATGAGATTGTATAGTTTATAGATAAATATATGGCTTTGATTTTCATATACGCACATACACACGCATGCAATATTCTGATCATGATATACACTATGCCATGAAAATTAGAATGTCTGTTTATTGTTGGTGGATATTGTATATCTTATTATTAATGTATATTTTCTTTGAATACGGAATTATGTAGTAAAGTGTTAAACAAACCATAATATGTTTTATATGCATATATACATGTATATCGTACACACACACACACACACTTGATCTTTCTGTGATGATATCCATAATATATAAGCATGATATATAGCAGAGTAAATCTATGTGAAGGTGAATCCAGTATATGTGGTGAACTTTGTGCTGTATTGATGAGTAGTTTAGTGATCAGAGTCCATGTAGTTTCCAGGATCAGACTGAATGCAGTGCAGTGCTGGAAGCTGCTGTTGACTGTGTGAATGTGTGTGTGTGCTGTATTTGCTGTCAAACTTCGAATAAGGATGTGATGGGCCAAATGGTGACGTGTACCCAGCAGCATCCGACCTACCTGGAGGAAGACCTCCCTGCTGTGTCTGGCCTCAGGCATGTTTCCTCCTCTGGTCCAGTTCTCCTGGGAAAGACAGGATGGTTCCTCTGATAAGGGAGAGCAGCTGGAGCTCAGAGAGTCAGGACGCACCACCTCCATTTTGCTGGTTGACCGAGATGCATTCTACACGTATAAATACCAGTGCTATGTCAAGCACGAGACGGGCACAGTGGAGGCCCAAACACAACAAGGTAATGAAGGCTTGGTGACTGTGTTGAGCAGTGATTCAGCTTCATGTGGAGACACTGTCAAAGAGAGCAGAGGAGCAGAGGACTGACTGATTTCTTTTTGAATCCTTCTCTGTTTCAGAGGTTACTGCTCCTCCTCCTCCACCACCAGGTCCAGTCCTGGTGACCTGGTACAGAGAGACGTTGCTCTGTCTGCTCTACACAGTGCTGATAATGAAGAGTCTGGTGTACTGCTGTGGACTCTCTCTGCTCATGATGCTCAGAAACAAGGCACCGTCCACCAACCACACATATGACAACTGACCGTTTTCCAGCAGCTTTAACTTCTCACTGACGCTTGTTAAAGAAAAACTCCTGCGCTGCCGAATGTAAGATGCTCATTAAAACTCAATCGCCTTCTTCTTTTAAGATAACCAAACCATGAATGTATCCTGACAAGTGCTGTCTGTGTAGCTAAAGCCTGAGCTCCTGTGTCATGTAAAAGCAGTGACATACATCTGTGCAAGTGGAATTTTACATTTTAGTCAAGTCAAAATCAAAATGACGAACGTGATTAATTGTAATTTATTTCTTTCAGTAGTGAACACTGAAACTGGCCCATGAGCATGTTTGGTGTCATCTACCGTCTACCCACAATGAATTAAATAGTTTTCATCTCTGTGACACAGAGGAATAAGATGACTCAGGCTCTGATAAACAGACTGAACTTGTTCATAAGAGACAATGAATGATTTTGCTGATACAAACTAAAAAGAATAACACCAGCCTCATTCTTCAATCAATTTTTAAAATAATAATCAATAATCTCATTATCCAGAGATAGCAAATGTAGTTTTTAACAAGTGTTAACATAAATATCAAATATCTTTTATAAGTAACTATTTATAGCTTAATTAAAAGCAGGACATTTAATCAGGAGATTAGACTGATTCAGAACTCACTCAGCTCTCAGTTATTTTTTACATGATGCTTATTTTACTGAACATTTCTGACAATTTTCCTTTATGTTATTAACTCAAATAGCTGTTTTTTTTATCCTGACATTTTTGATTGTGATGTTTGTAATGACTGTTAAGCACATGTAGTAAAATCTGTTTTAAGAATAAAGGTACTTTCTCTCATTTTTTCATTTATTAGTCATAGCACTGGTACATTTGTTTTTATGACTGTTTGTGTTATTCATGTATACTGTGCCCAGTTTTAATAAATGTAATAAAAACATTCAACATGGGACTATTTTTGGAATTCTTTTTTTAGGTAAGACAATATAAATATATATAGATATATTCTGGATATTAATTTAAAACTTCTAACTTCTAAATTGAAATTCTCACCTACATTCATCATCATTTTCTTGAGAAATTTAAAAATCTATCTGCACAGTAACTTTACAAAGTATTCATAGTGATTGAATTACTGCAATTTACTGTAATAAATATATAATAGATAATATACTTAATATAAAATAAATATGCTTTAATATTCTGAATGGTGATCACATATTTTACATTTCCTCAATAATTCTTCTTTAGACAACACAAAATAAAAACTGAGGAATTCATTAAAAAAATCTAATTGAATTTCTCATTTCCCTTGGACGTTATGTTTGTTAGGTTGACTGTAATGAAAAGGGAAGCTGAGATAATTCTGAGGATGTCATCATTATGCAGCAGCAATAATTTACTGAAAATAATTATACCATAAACAAAGCTGCTACATTATTCTTTGTTCAACCATCAAGGTTGTTAAGATCTTCGAACCTTTCTTTTTCTTTGTTGTTTGCTGTTTTATACAATGAACATGTAACAGAAGTATTTGAATAATCAGATGTTAACAAGACAGGTGTTAGATGTCTCATGTTGGAGGTTACTGACTTGTTTGCACTTGGCAAAAAAATAAATAAATAAATAAGAAAAAAATCCCAAAGACGAGACCTTCAGGTGGGTGGGCTTTGTGTTTAACTCTGTGTGGGTGGAGGGCTCAGTGGAAAAAAGACTCACTAAGAGACAGACCACAGAGAGGGAGGGGGGTTGATGAGTGTGTACAGCAGGAGATATGAATCTGTTGTCAGTGGTTATTAGGACTCATAAAAAACTGTTGACAGCGAATCAACACTTCCTTTCCTGCAGCAGACGGGCTGTGTGGGTTTCTGCTCTGCAGCCTCCACACCGTTAGCTGTGGCTTTTCACTTTAATAACACAATGGTTACAACCATCAAGAGACAGAAACACAAACCACTGAGACAAACAAGTCATGGTGTTGTCCTCTTCTTGAAGCAGAACTAGAGCGTCCATGTTGGTTCACCTCAGCTCTCATTATTTCAGCAGGTTACAGTTGATAAAAACAACAAAACCTGGTGTCCGAGGAGTCAGAAAATAAATGCACCCATCATTTTACCAACATTTAAACTTCAGTGACTGATCAAGCTGCTATGTGATCATTTTTATAACAAGCGTAGTTTCAGATCAGCTCCATCTGCCTGGTTGTTCATGTGTGTAAACAGCAGTGTCATCAGCGTAGAGTTTTACATTCACACTGACACAGTTTTAAAAGATGATTATTATTCAACCTAAATGATCAGGAGACCCAGCACTGAACCTGGTGGTACACCCACACCTGCTTATCCTTCTTTTTACATTGTTATCCTAACATCAATAAAACACATGATGATTCCAAAACACAAACATTTAGATTTTTTTTTGTTTATTGAGAATTGTACACTCGATACATTTGACAAATCTAAACTCAACAAAATGTATTGAAAACAAACAAGCTAAAGAAAAATACTGAATAAGCATCTACCATCTGATGATTCAAGCAATTTCCTATTATTACACAGTCAGAATTAAACATGTAAATACTGTAAACTAGAGCATCAAAATGACACTCAAATACAGAATTCACACTGAGTAACAGCAAATATACAAATGCAAATTAAATGAAGTGATGAGATTAGATGGAGAGAAAAGGCGAGCAGAAACAGTCAGTCAGCATGTGTGCAGTTGGTGGACGGTCCCTGGTTCTGAGCATCGTGGGCAGAAGTCCACAGCCACACCAGGACTCTTTCCTATCAGCACTGTGTAGAGCAGACAGAGCACTTCACACCCTGCACTGGGGCTGGAGAGGATCAGGAACCACTGCAGCAGAAAGGGTTAAAAAGTAGTCAGTCCTCTGCTCCTCTGCTCTCTTGTAGCGTCTCACATGAAGCCCCAGATCACTTATAACACAGTCACCAGAGCCTTCATTAACTTCTTCTGTCAAGTGTTTATGACAGACCAATCACTCCAGGATCAAATGGAAAGCCCAAATATAAAAAGACACAGGTTATTATGAGTTTGAAGTTGGATTCACTGATTTTCTTTCTGTGGCCACTTGGGGGCAGAAGAACTCCACATAGCTAAAAAATACTGTCTGACCTTTATTACAACACAGAGTCATTAGATTCATTCTTCATATAAAATGCTCATTGGTGGAGCTTTGGGATTATAGTCCTAAAGTTTGATCAGCTCCCTCAATACATTTGGTAGAGTCCCCAACAGGTGTTATTAGTCAGGCCCGGTGAAGTGGGCTGTGTGATTGGGATTTGTTGTGGACACTCAACAGAATAAATTAACATGTTGATCCTTCAATGATGATGAAAGTGAACAGATGATATGCAGCCCCTAACTGCAGCACAACATTGAGGGCTCATACCCAGAGAGGCAGCAAGTGATCTTACAAGCTTGCGGGCTAACAGCTCTGTTAATCTCTCTCTGGAGACAAGGAGGCTGCTGGGCTGAGAACCTCTGAGCAGAAAAGAAGGTCAAATGTTTGGGTGCAGTGAAATGTCAGTCTCTGCTCCTCTGCTCTCACCCCGGCAAGCGTCTCGGCTGAATCACTGCTCAACACAGTCACCAAGCCTTCATTACCTCGTTGTTGGGCCTCCACTGTGCACGTCTCGTGCCTGACAGAGCAGTTGTATTTATATGTGTAGAAAGCATCTCGGTCAACCAGCAAGATGGAGGTGGTGCGTCCTGGCTCTGAGCTCCAGCTGCTCTCCCTCAGCAGAGGAACCATCCTGTCTTTTCCAGGAGAACTGGACCAGAGGAGGAAACATGCCTGAGGCCAGACACAGCAGGGAGGTCTTCCCCTCCAGGTGGGCTCTGGATGCTGCTGGGTACACGCTCACCACGGGCTTCACTACCGCCTCATCTGAAGTTGAAAAAAGAAAAAAAGAGAAAAAAAGCAGCACAGCAACAAGCAGCACACACACACATTCACACAGTCAACAGCAGCTTCCAGCACTGCACCGCATTCAGTCTGATCCTGGAAACTACATGGACTCTGATCACTAAACTACTCATCAATACAGCACAAAGTTCACCACATATACTGGATTCACCTTCACATAGATTTACTCTGCTATATATCATGCTTATATATTATGGATATCATCAGAGAAAGATCAAGTTCAACAAAGATGGCATCAGGATTTACATTCTTTATATTCATATTCAACTTTTAGAAATCACAAGCTCAGAATAGATGTGTCATCATAATATTATATATTTACAATATTTGAAGTATATCTTTAACAAAAGATATATTTAACATTATTTAAAATACAATGATAGTCATAAGTTAAACTGTATTAACCTGATATTTTACAACAGAAACAATTTAACAAGATTTTATCCCTAATTTTAAATGTAAGAACATTTACCATGACATATTTTGGTTCATATATATAATTACAAATAAAGAAGTGTGCACGTTTTTGGATTGTCATATGTCTACACAGGTATTATTTCTGTATGTATATGTATAAAAGAACGTGTTGGTATGAAATTCTATTTTTGGTTTAGATAAATGTTTTTTATATTGTATATCTCTAATTTGTTCATTACCTCATGAATAAATAATTACATGTTACCTATATTAAATTTAAAATCCATTCTACGTGAAACTAAATATTAGAAATAAGAAACATTTATAGTCATGAAATACAAAATATTTGTAAGTAGATGTTTTGGTATATATATATATATTGATAGTTAATCATATTTTTGTGTATGACAAATTATACTCTACTGATCATAATGATTAAAATAGAATTTTAAATAAAACTAAATATGTTAGTATGTTAGTTAACAGTTAGTATTAGAAAACAAATTTAATTTTAAAAAAATAAAGATATAGCCTCAAAATTTTTAACAAAAATACATGTTTACCATGATTCAAAATACAGTGACAGTCATGAGATATACAGTATTAACCACATATCTCACAATATAAACAATATTACAGGATTTTATGTCTAAAATAAAAAAACATTTACCATGATATATTTTGGTCATATATATTTTATACATAAATAAAAGACATGATTGCAGGCTACTGTATCATTTTATATCTACACACTTATATAATTTCTATGCTTATACATAAACAAAAATGTTATATATTGACATTAAATTAAATTTGTGTGTTATATAATGATCATAATCATCATTAAATGATTTACTCTCATACAATTTTAAAATAAATTCTACATTAAAACTAAATTCATGTTTTTGTTTAAGAGATGTTAGAGTCATATAAAAAACAATTATCAGAACACTAATAGAATAAAAACAATATAGCTTATTTGTCTTCAAATAATTTTAAAATATATTTCACATTATTTTTTAAATATATTTTTGTAAAGACACATTCACCATTATATAAAGTGCAGTTACATTCATGAGATTATTATTAGATTTCAACATCTTTTCACTAATTCTTCAACTTTTTCATTGAACAACGGCTGCATAAGGAACTTTGGACTAACTCTGAAAAAACTAACATGTAAAGTCTGAAGCAGCAGAAACTGACATCAAACACATTTTCAACTTCTTCAATAAAACAACTGAAGGAAAATCAATGTTTATTCTTACCTGTTACATACAGTTTAGTTCCAGAGCCAAAGATGCGGTAACACAGTGAGAGAGACTGATACAAAAACCTGTCTGCTGTTGAATGTGTCAACTGAGGTGAACGAGTCCAAATGATGAAGCAGTATCATATTTCAGCTCCATGATGTGTTTCTCTAATGTTCAGATCAACATGACTGTCTCTTCTTTTCTTTGCTTTTTTCTTCACACTGAAATATCTCAACAAATATTCCCATTTCAACTGGTGCAGACGTTCATGTTCCCCTGAGGATGAACTGGAATAACTTTGCTGATCCTCTGACTTTTCATCTAGCGCCATCATCAGGTCAACATTTTCATGTGTCCAATACTTTGTCAGGGTGACGGCCGTGCCTCCAGTTTTTCCCTTGTGTTTCTTGGATTTCTCTTTCCCCTGTGCTCCTCTCTCTCTCTCTCCTCTCTCTCTCTCTCTCTCTCTCTCCTCTCTCTCTCCTCTCTGTCTCTCCCTCTCTCCCCTCTCTCTCTCTCTCTCTCTCTCCTCTCTCTCTCTCTCTCTCACACACACCTGTGATCCATCTACTCATCAGCTCAGCTGTACATCAGCCCCTGTGTTCTTCATCCACCTAGAATGGTACATTCCAAGTTTTGACTCTGCTGTTGTTCACTGAATGAATCCTTGTCTCTGAGCCACAGGATCATTGCAGTCCTTCCTGCCGTGAGTCACAAAAACTTATTGGTCAGGTTTAGGACAAGATGGTGGTTTGTGTTAAAATGGGTTGGGTCCACAGCTGCTAGATGTTGCTGTAACAACAAGAGGTAACTGTGGGCTGTGATATGCTGCTGCACAGAACCTGTGGGATGGTTTTTTATAGGAGGACAGTCTCTGTGGTGCCCAGGAGTATACAGACAAGTATATCCCTGAAGATTTTTCAGCCAGCTTTGCAATTTGCTATTTTGCAGCAGGATGGTAAAGACATTTTGGTCCTGGCTGATAACTTGTGTTTGGTAAGAGCAAGAGCAAGTATGTTCCATTACAAATGGCTTTTGTGTTGTCAACTGGAGGCAGCAAATACATCTTGAGCAGTCACTCTGTCAGGAATGCAATAGAAGAACACTTGAATTAGTGATATGATCATGCTAACAATTCTGTGAGGCTTGAAGTACAGCTGAGGATGATGGGAATGTTATTCGATTTTTAGCTAGCCCACTGATGTTGTAATGGTTTCGCACTCGAAAACCTGCTACATTTGGTTCCAGCTCGGCACTGGTTATGAACTAACATATATTTGGTAAAAATGCTCCGAATGGTTCAAATTTAGTTGTACAAACAGAAACTGAACTTATTCCATGTTGGTGGAATAACAGGCCAACAAATAGTTAAGACAAGGGGACAGAATTTTCAAAATTGAGTCCCTCATACACATCCAGCCTTAGCTCTAGTACCAAAACTGTCAGTTTCAAATAAGCTCTTGATAATCAGCGTTGTACTGACAGATGGAGTCTCTAATGACCATTTCCAAATCCAGTGTTATAGACCCATCTAGGCCATGCTCTGTTTTGCATACATGTACTCAATATAATTGCAAAGCACGAAAGGTCAAGGCAGTTATTTTTGAAATTAGCCTGTGACAGTTAAATTCCTCCTTTTCCCTTAAAACAAAACAAGCGAGAAACAAAATGTGGAGTGAAACGGCCTACCTGTTTATTTTCCTGTGCTGCCTCCTCTATCTCTTACAGAGCCCCGGAGTGGTCACATCATTTTTTTTTCTAAACGTGTGAATGAATTAATCATTCAGCATGTTTTACTTCATTTGTGTGCATGAGATAAGCCATGACGACAGACAGGCTTTCTCTCCGAAGCATGAAGTGCACTGGACCTGCTTCAGTATTAAGCTGATTATTAGCTGGAAAGACAACACTGGTTAGAGAAATTACGTTGATTAAATAGCCTACATAGTAGCCTACATTAATAAGTCATTAATTATGACAATGTATGTACAGTGCTGCTTGAAAGTTTGTGAACCCTCTAGACATGGTCATTGTTTTTGTAAAAAAAAAGAAAGAAAGAAAGAAAAGGTAAATCTGATTAAACTGATTAAGTGTACAGTGTTTGTAAAGCAGACCTTTTCACAAAAACCGAAAATCTGAACTGTGCAAAAGTACTAGAGTCCTTTTAATTAGCGGCCTGTGACACCTCCTTTTGCCATTACTTTAATGAAACGTCTTCTGTAACCACTGACCAGTCTCTTGCATCTGCTTTAGGGGATTTTTTCCCACTCCTCATTGCAGAACTCAGCCAGTTGAGAGAGGTTGGAGTGACGACTGGCATGTACCGCCCACTTCAGGTCTAGCCACAGCATTTCTATTGGATCGAGTCCAGACTTTGACTGGGCCAATCCAGAGCACGAGTCTTCTCTTAAGCCATTTCTTGGTAGTTTTGCTGGAATGCTTCAGGTTGTTGTCTTGTTGCATAACCCATTTTTTGGCCCAGCTTCAACTCCCTGAATGATGGCAGGAGAATCTGGTCAAGAATTTGTTGATAGGGCTGAGAATTCATGGTTCCCTGAATAACATGGAGTTGTCCAGGTCCAGAGGCAGGAAAGCAGCCCCAGACCTTCAAATTTCCACCACCATGCTTCACTGTTTGGAGGAGGTTCTTTTCTTCTTTTCTCCAAACATTGGGGGTTTTGATTGTGACCAAATTATTCTATTTGGATTCATCTGTCCAGAGAATGGACTTCCAGAAGGCCTCTGGTTTGTCCAAGTGCTCTCTGGCAAAGTTTAAAGTGGTAGCTTTGTTCTTTCTTGAAAGCAGGGGTTTCCTTTTACCAACCCTCCCATGACAGTCATGTCTATTCAGTTTTCATCTGATTATAGCTTTCCCCTGACTGATGGGTTGTCACTACCTTTTTCCTGATTTCCTCTGGTGTTTCCTTTCGTCTGGACATTGTTGATCTATGCGGGTATCCACCTGGACAGTAGGTGTCCTTGTTGTTTTGTCCATGTGGTTTTTCTTGTGCTGCATCACTTTCTGCAGGTATTTCTGCCTCTGGAGCTGTAGAGTCTGATCTGTGATGACAAGTCTCCTGCTGCTCCTACAACCCCAGTCAACACCTGCTGCTAGAATTAGAAATTACTTATACTGCTATTAGTTGTATTGCTATGTTAGCAGTTAATACTTTGATTATCACTACTACCATTACTACTGCTGTATTATTGGTATCACCTTACATTTTTTACATGGAACCCGTGCTATGCTAGGTTCTTCTCTTGCTATTCTCTAACCCCCCCCCCCCCCCCCCTTTCTCAACCCAACCGGTCGAGGCAGATGGCCGCCCACCCTGAGTCCGGTTCTGCTCGAGGTTTCTGCCTCTTAAAAGGAAGTTTTTCCTCTCTACTGTCTCCTAGTGCTGCTCATAGTGGATCTGTTGGGTCTCTCTCTGTAAATACCTATTTTAAAGAGTCCAGACCTGCTCTGTATGAAAAGTGCCCTGAGATGACTTTTGTTGTGATTTGGTGCTATATAAATAAAATTGAATTGAACTGAATTGAATTGCAGGTGGTGGGTGGAGGGTCGTCAGCTGAATGAGCCACACCTGGGCCTGGTGTGTGTTGTGCTTATTCAGAAATCTAGCAGTCACTGGGGATGGTTCCTGTTCCTGGCCGACCTGGGTGGTTGGTTCTTTTTGTTATCATTAGTTGCATTGTGTTTTTGGTTAAGTTGATTAATTTACTCTTTTGTAAATAAAATATTATTTTCTTTAAATGCCAACTCGTGCTGTCTCCCTTCCTTGTCACAGTTCTTGAGTTGGGCTCTGACACCTGGCATTACAGTAGTTTGGTTGGTTGGTCATTGTTCTTTGCACAATGACAATAAAGTTCTTGACTTGACTTGACTTCCTCTCTCTTTAATCAATGCTGCACAAACCCTCTCCCAAAGATGTCTCATTTGAGTGGTCAACTAATTAACTGAGATGTGTTTCAACTGAATCTTTTACCTACTTGACTTTACCAATGCAGGTGGGGGTCACTTACTTTTGTACCTAGAGTAATTCCATGTTTCATATAGTTATTTGGCCACTTACATAATTCCCTCAAAACAAGTACTTGCAACTGATAAACATAAACTTGACATTTCATATATAAAACTGGTGATGATAAAACAAGAAAGTCGTGGTAAAACAACAGTAAATTTGAAACTGCTCAAGGGGCTCACATACTTTCAAGCAGCACTGTAACTAAAAAGTAAGAGCCAGTGCTAACTGGTCAGCATAACTGGTGCTCATCAGCATAAGGTGAAGAGGAGCCCAGTTTATACTTGGATTATATCAATGAGAAACAGAACATAATATGAAAGCCAGTATTTCCTGTTCTCTCTCATAAGGGCATAATAAAACAAAATCAGTCATTCTATTAATTATGGCCATTATCAAAGACTGGGCCACAGCAGCACATGCCTTCCTGCTGCAGCAGCTCAGAGGTCTATGCACAGGTGAACACTGTGAGCAGATAATGGAGTTAATTGTAATGTGTTTTAAATTACAGGAGCTTTTTAACACCTGATGGTGAAGAGCCGGTGCACCTGGAGCAAACTGGGCCTTGCGCTGAAGAGTGCAGGAGAGTGCTGACCAGCTCTTTGGCATCAGGTGGAGGACAGCCGTGTGGTTGTGACACTTTATACTTACATAATGTTAAACAGCTGCGTATGAGCTGCAGCAGTTAAGTGAGGTAGAGGCACAGGTGACGTGGTCTGGCCTACTTTGCAGACTGATTTACATTCTGATTCACATTCTCACAATTTATGACCAATTAATGTAGGCTACTATGTAGACTATTTGATTAATGTAACTTCTCTAACTACTCTAACTCTAACATGGTCTTGCTAGCTAATAATCAGCTTGATACTGATGTTTAAAGTGGGGATGCAGATACTTGTCTCTTGCTTAGGTTCTGATAGAGGCTGATATAGGAAGTTTCATTTGTTAGTCTGCCTTGTCACCTTTGCCACATTCAGCTTTGACTGTTGTACCATTTTCACAGTAACAATAGGGGGTGGGTTTTCTATGTATTTTCATCACATATTTATTTCTAAATACACATGAGTTGTATTGTCATTGTTTATTTTTGATTACACCTGTGATTTACAATTATGGATAATGAACAACGTTATAAAGGAGCCTGTGAATGCCACAGCTTCCTCAGTTTTGTCCTGGGTTGTGGTTTATGCATCATGACTCCATATGGTGAGGAACTGCCTGAACAAGTAGGAAACCAGATTGTGAGACACAGCTGCACCAGTGATTAGGAGGTGTAGGAAAAGCCATACCACAGTAACAGAAGGATCAGTGGCCATTCTTGAAAAATGGAAGCACATATAATTTACTATTTACACAACCTTTCATTGAAAAACAGACAAGAAAGAACTTCTGACTCAGCACAAGGATTATCTGTGGAAACTGGTGTTTCAGTGACTGATCAGACAGTGAGAAGGACGCTGCAGTAAGTCTATGTCAATGGACAGCACCCAGGAAGAAAACCACAACTCATAAAACTGCACAAAACTGCAGATCAACCTTTGCCAAAGATCATGAAAAGAAGCCAGATGAATGCTCATTCCTTGGTCAGATGAAAGCAAAATAAAATGGAAATGTGGTCATCAGTGACTGCACTGTGCTATAGGTTTGTACCCAAATACTGAATGACAAGACAACTCCCAGTCTCAGGAATCTTGACAGGAGAGGAATTTTCTAACATGACAATGATTCTGAACACACTGTTCAAAATCACACGACACTTTACAAGGAAGAAAAACGTGAAAACTATGAATCCAAGAGAAAACCTTTGGAGTATTTTAAAGTGGAAGGTAAACATACAAAATCTCCTCCAGCAAAGAGCAGCTGAAAACAGATTTTTTTGTTAGAATGGTTTCAGCTGTTAACAAAGCAGAGATTGGTGATGGGCTGCGAGCTGAGCTGCTGCTGACGTTAAATAAGCTTGTTTCTTTAATTACTTAAGATCCAAATGTCTGATGACTTAAATCCTTAATCTGGTTAAAATACAGTCCAAAATGACCAAGATCTAAAGAGTATATAATTAAACTTTTTTTTTTAATTGACTTTTTTTTATGGCACATCTTAATGTGGAGAACTTATATATTATACATTTAATTAGTTAAACATTGGCTTTATTCTTTCTTGGCTTTGGATGAAATCAAATGAAACTCTACGAAATGAACAAGATTTATAATCACTTTTGCTTGTCTACTCTATACATGGTTCAGAGACCAGTCTAGATACTTTGAAATATACTCATATCGTTACATTGTCAGCGTTACCACAATCATTTACCCCTGTGTGACAAAAATCCATCAGGATCTGCTGTTATATATTCACATGATCAATTAATGTAGATGGAGGTGAAATATGTGAACCTGGGCTGTGGTTTACTGCTCTCT
>BRZM01002554.1:0-19803 GCA_033238685.1 Lates japonicus | reverse complement strand
AATTTTGTGCATAAAAGGCAACTAATTACAAAGGGAAACATGTTGTATGTGAGGACAGCTTACAAGCTCCAAACATTTCAGTGTGTTTGATACTCAAAACACGTTTTCGTGATGCAGGTGTTGGAAGGTGAGACAGAAAGCACACACACACACACTGTCTTTGCTAATGCCACGGCCAGTTTGCCCACATCTTATCAGAAAGACACAGAGCACTGACCCTACTCAAATATTCAAGACCACAAATACCCTGGTAGAAGCAGAGTAAAAATGGCCCTGATTCTTTCAGTTAGTCAGTCTCTTGTCTTATGTGGCTTTTCAATAGTTTTAATTGGGCAAATCTTCACTTTGCGGTTTGTTTGCTCTTCCGACAGTGGCAGGTGTTTCTTTTCCCTGAGGAAGTTCTTCTGATGATGAATTTCCAGGGCTGAGTCACTTTAAGTTAATTGTTAAAGTTAATTAGAGGAAGATTTTTTTTAATTTAAAAGAGTGAATAACAAGCCTCAGTCTTCTTTTGTTTCATGCTGCAATTATTTTTAGATCTGGTTTGACTCCACGAACATATGAACAGTTAAGATGCAGGAAATAATAAGCCTGTTCTTCTCCCACACTGTTAATACACCACACATATTTTTTCTCTGCATCACAACATTATAAATCAGTGACAAGCTATTTTAAACCATGGTACCTCTTTATTGTAATTTTATTTCATGACAGCCCTCTCTCCACCTCCTGCTTAAGTAAAGGTTAAAGAAAGGAATAAATCAGAGACATGACTGAAATAATACAAGTGTTTTATGCTACACTGCTGTGCAGATTTGAATGAATACAAATTGGTTGCATTAATTTCTTTCATTATATTCAAAATTAAAGTTTTAGGTTTTTGGCTCCACACAGTGATTCTGTTTTTCCATTTACATCTCTTTGTTCCTTTAAGTTTTCAGTATCTTCATCTGACAGTTTTTTTGTGGCAGGTAAGGATTCAAAAGTAGACCTTCCACTATCCACCAAAGCTGTAAGTCATGTAGTTTTAACTATAATATCTGATTTTAATTCTTTTGGTCATTATTTTAGACTTTCACTGTGCACCTGGAAAACTGATGTGCTCATAAAATATGTTGTGTTGCTATGACAACTGGCAACTGTGAGAACTATAGTTTGAAACATTTGTGTAAATGTCGACTTATTTTATGTGATGACATGTTTTCAAAAATGCACAGAAATGTGCCGTTGAACCACTGCTACAATGTGCAGATGCCCCAGTGTAACACAGGTAAAATACATAATCAAATACATAACTGTGAATGACGATTCACAAAGAGATTCTTTTCAAAAAGGCTGCAGACTGTAGAGATCTCGGCTTTTAAAGCGGCCATGAACATAACGTAATGCAGTGCAGCCTCCTCTAGTCCAGTGCCTCAGTAACCTACAGAAATGCATTCACCAAAAAATAACATATTAAAATATGTCTATCGTGTAATTTTGACTTACATAATTACAAGATCCAAATCTCATAATTACAAGAAAAGTATCATAATTATGAGACAGTGAAGTCATAATTACAAGATAAAATCTCCATTGATTGTCTTTAGTAAATTGGATTTCTCTTCTACAGCAGCAAAACTCTGAAAATGATTCAAAAACTGACAGGTACGTTTATATGGAGCCTAATATTCTGATTATAATCGTATTAAAAGCCCACACAGAATAAAAATGTTCCATATAAACACCTCAATCAGAATGATCAGCGCAAACTGATCTTAGTCTAAACCTTTTCATCAACCCATCAAAAGAAAAACTGTGTCATGTAAACAGTTTAGCCTGATTACTTAATGATGCTGTGTTATCTCTGCGCATTCCCTCTGTCTTGACATAAATGCAGAGGGACACGTGCATCCTTATGTTGCGTACATTTACATCACCAGCACGTGTTTTTAGCATCACAATAAGAGCAACTACTGCGCTGAACAGATGATAAATATCCATCTTAAGGGAGCTGATTAAACATATCACAGAGATAAGACAGCCGTATATAATGACCAGACCATAGAAATCACATCCAGTTTAAACAGCTAGCCGAAATTATGAATGATTTACATAAGAATTAAAAAAAAACATGTACATGTAACCATAACCAGTGAGTCAGCGCAAGGATGGTAAAACTGACACTGGTCATTTCTACATTTTGCACCAGACTGAGGCCTTGAACATGAAAGACTCTTGAATGAAGCTGGAGCCAACTAATTACAAGAACAACCTTCTGTAAGTCAGCTGTGCACAGCGGTGGTTTGATCTTTGAAATACTTCTAGGCTGCTGCACAACAGTTATAAAATGCAAAAAGAATATCTGAACTAAAGAATAGTTTCGTTGCCACAGGGAATACGGCGCCTGACATTGTCAAAGAGTTATGAGAAGAGTTATCATAACTCAGGGACCCTTCTTGACCATCCGCACACACACTCGGGCTATCTTAACAGCTGGTGTCATTTGGAGGATTTCATCTGCACAGCATATGCATATTGATGAGACTCCTTTGGACACTGAACTGAACCAGGCTGGTGCTGAAACACCGAGACTGGCAGTATGTTCCAAATAAAACTGAATGTGGGCCATTTGCAAAACCAGTTTAGTTGCTGTCAAATACACCTCTGCAAGCAACAAGCAGAATACCGAAAGCAGATGGAGGTCGCTTCATTCTGGGCCTGCCCGTCTAAAAACCACAACATGCATCCCACACAGGACACAGAAACAGAACGCAGCTAATCACATGAGATTATTCACCAGCTGCAGGTGAGAGTGTTGTGGAACAGTGAGCGCAGCTGAGTGAAAACAAAGTGCGATGTGAGAACTAGAAAAGAATGATAGATGCAGTCAGCTTATTTTTAAGCATTAGCTTCACTCCTGAAGGTTTGGATTACTGTGAGTGTCTGCTATAAACGAGTCACATAAAATAAGCCCTGAGCAGAGAAACATGACAGTACTGCAGCAAAGGATCTCTTAGAGTTATACAGAGTGGCATCATCTGATAATCCCTCTGTTACAGCACTAATCTGTCTCCTGCAACATCCTGAAAATCTCCCAGACACAAGTTCAGTCCACTGAACCAAACCCTGAGCTTTCTGTTAGCCAACTGTTAGCTAACCCTAAACCTCTCTCCAGTCCCCAGTGGAAATAAAAACATCAGACATTCTTCTACTCCATGTTTTTATGTATCATCAGTCTCTGATGATCAATACAGTCAGTTGAGCTAAACTAAGATGATGAACATGGACATTACACCTGCTTAAAATCAGCATGTTAGCATTGTTACTCTGAGTTTGTTCATATGCTGATGTTTAGCTCAAAGCGACCCAAGGCTTAGATTCAGTCATGGCTGTAGACTCTCGTCTTGTTTTTCTGTGGATTTCAAGGTCTTGCAGTGAGTGAGGGGAGCTGCAACACAAAAGCTACTGATTCAGTTAGTGAGACTGCTGATTCAATACATTCAGTTCATCTTGAGGATTTAAAATTTGCTTAATGAACCGAACATCTCCAGTTAATCAGAGAAACAGTGCAGATGAGAATTATATGAGCAAGAATTATAAAAACATTAATTTTAAGCATTAAACGGATTAACCATAAATAAGTGGGTAAATCTGTGCCCTTTGGATTTCTCTCTATGATCACTGAATATCTGTGTAGAAGTAAGACGGTGGCTCTAAAAAGAAGCTCTTTGATTGTGAGGAATTGGCACCAAAACCTGACAGGTACCGCTGATGTTTCAGATCATAGAAACTTGTCTTGCTGTGCTGGAAATATCTCAGCAAATATAACATCTTGAGAAAAGTCCAGAATCAGACCAAGAAATGCAGTATAATTCACCAATAGATGTTTGCTGGTGTGTTTGAAGCTTGCATCTTAGACTTTGCTGCAGCCCCATGCTCACGTTTTAATCCCAGACCAGCTCCTTACATGACTGACATTTGTGTGTTTGGTTCTCGTAATCTCACACATAATGAGCAGAGGCAGCAGTCAGCCAGCCCAGTCTGCTGCCTCGCTCGTGTCTCGTCTGTCACTGGTGGATCGAACCCTGCCGTGTTTCCTGGCAAGACACCAGGTTGCTGCCATAGCTGTTACTCTTCCCTCCTATCCCTTTCTCTCTCCCCCTTTTCTTTTTCTTTTTCTGCCTCTCTACAGTCAAATTGACAGGGCTGAGAGAGCAGTCTCTCTGCTCCAGGTTTTCTTTGTACTCAGATTGTGGCAGGAGAAAGGAAACATTTACAGGACGGATTAGAGTTCATAGAAATAGATCTCCTCTGTTGTTTGCTTCAGCTGACAAGCTTGGCTTACACCTCGAAATCAGTCTCTCTTTTGTATCCCTCCTTTCTTTCTGTCTCTCTTTCCATCCCTGCCATCCATCCGCTCCCCAGGCTGGGCCATGTGTCTACAGTTGAGCAGGCAGCTGACAGCATGGTGACAAGTGTTGAGGATGGGAGGATGAGAGGCAGTGGAGGGAGGGATGGAGGGAGAGAGGAGGAGAAGAAGAAGGACTAATGAGAGGGACAGCAGCAGCAGGGGTCTGTCACTGCACCTCCAGATAACAGCCCCCCGACTCTCTTTGATATCTGTCCCAAGTGACCAGGTCGCTCTGTCCTCAGCTTGTACCAGTGAGGTGGGGGCAGGGGTGCTTATTAGCCACCCAGGCTTTTTTTCCCCCCTTTCTTCCCTTTATGCCCTTGTAAAGGGAAGAGGAGGTGAGGCAGGGGAGGGTGGAGTCGCCTGGATCAAAAAGCAAAAGCAGAACCGAAAAGGAGTTCCAATAATGGGAAAGGATGGTTTATTTTAGAGGACACGCCCAAGTTGTTCACCTAAAACATTCTCCCCCCACTGTGTTTATATGAAAAATGCAGAATCCCGTACATGAGCAGCTGCAGGAGGTTTCAGCAAGGAGAGATTGTAACAGATTTAATGTGGAAAATACCAAAGCACAACAAAATAGTATATGGATAGACCATATGTATGTCTTACAATTCAATTAAATTCAAATTATTTTATTTATCCCCGAGGGGGCAATTAGAGAGCATGAAGAGCAGTTCAACAACCACTCACGACACACTTAAAGTTAAAAACCTCAAAAAGCACATGATGGCAGTAACAAATAAATAAATACTAAATCTGCAGTGCAGTGTGGCCCAGAAGTGACAGAAAAACACTATAGTTGTCCCAATAACAATCACCTGTTTTTCTTACATTCACATATATGTTAAATACATGGATAAAATTAAAATATATGACTGAACAATTGTAACAATATATTAAAAGCAGCAATAATTCCCTTTAAAAAAGTAAATATGAAATTCATGTTTTCACATTTAATATTTTACATTAAATGTCTGAAAACCACATGTACGGGAATTTATGTGTGAAACGCATTTTCATATTATGGCTGAACGATGCATAAAAAGAACATATTGCGATTATTGAGATTGTGGTGGAAATTTTGGGATTTCATTTTCACAGTGCTTCATTTATAACAGTATGTTGTGACACATTTTCCCTTCATCAAAATATTGTAGTTCCTCCAATTCTGATATTGCCCTTCACCATATTGCAATATTTAGAATAAATGCTCTTCCCTATTTCACATGTAATGTTTGATGTTTCACAGATGATGTCTAACATTTCACCTGTGAAATATCTGAAAATCACATTTGAAATGTGATTTCTTCACATGTGAAATGGTGTTCCTCATGTGATACATTCAGCATGTCGACCTATTTTACATTACATTTGGAATATATTACTTAATGCATTAGATTTCCATACATGAACAAAGAAGTTCAGTTGCATAGCTGAAGGTATTTCCTGGTAATGTGTATAAATAGACAATATGTAATTATATACTGTACCTCCAAGATGCCTCCTGTATATTTATAGATTGTTAATAATAAGACAAGGCAGACAACTTGTCCTGCACAAAGCTATCTGAACAGAACATTGTGCTGAAATGAGGTGTAGTAAACTAACATAATCAACCTCATTTAAATGAAGTAACCTTTAAATTCACGTAAAGTTTTACATCCACAGCTTTAGCCGTTAAGACCAAAACAGATTTGTGTCACAAAAAGCACAGTTAGCTGTCTTACAGTTTACTGTGTGCAGATAATCTACCAGTTAAATCTATTAACCTATTCATTGTGCATCATTCTCAAACAATAAAAATTGCTCAAATTATATAAACTTGGATTACTGTATAATTTCGCTTACTCCGCAACGTGGTAACTGCCACCTTTGACTGCATGTGCATATTATTTAAGTGGTTCAAGCAGCCATGCTGACTATATTGTTATTTTTCTGCAGATCTCAGCTCCAGTCTTTCTTTCACTCTGTTTTTAAAGACGAGAACTCGCTCTTCTAACACATTAGAGGAACAGACACTTCTTCTAGCCAGCAGAGTGTCCTCATTGTTTTAGCTGGTGGAGGGGGTACTGATGGTGTCTTTGTCTCCGTATTGTGAAGAGCAGAGCAATATGTGAACAGAAAATGGAACCTCCAGTGATTTAATGCAAAACAGGTCCCCAAATTAAATCCCAGTCATCTCTTCAAAATCTATTTAAGGATGACAGTTTTAGTTGGCACAGGAAGTGCAGAGCCACATTTTAATCCTCCTCCTTCCAGTTTGTCCCAGATAAAACATTACAAGTTATTTTTTGTATATCTCAAAACCTGGATTCAAAAACCAAGGCAGTGTGAAGGAAAAGCATTGAATATTTATAAATCAAATGCTGAGGGCCACAAAAGGTATTTTAGTTCAGACTCCAGTTCTGCTCCGTCAGTTCTCCTGCCCAGAAACCTCACTCCTCTCAGCTTTTGTCTGTACACTTGGGTGATTATATGAACTGTGCAATACAAAAGGCAGTGGGGATGTACTCTAAGCACATTTTTCTACAATAGAAATCTTTGCTCCATCAGTATAATCACTTAGGATCATCCTGTAATTTCAGGAATCTACACTTTTATTTCCCCTCTTAAGACTGCACATCCTGATAATGGACATAACCACAACACTAGACTGACCACTTTGATGTCTGTCCTCAACGGAACTGCACATTTTGATATTGACTTCTTGTCTGAGGTGTGAACTTTCATATCCACCCTCCCTCAGAAGCCAGTACTTTGATTTCACCGTCCCAGCATGTAGGAGGCCAACCGAGGCGGCTTCAGAGCATCAGTCACACCCTCCAGCCTTCATTGGAAACACAACGGCTGTATTGATTAGAGTGGAAACCTTCATGTGCTGGGATTTTTCCATGCATGTAAGAGCAAGCACATTCAGATGTGAGCAATGGTTATTTCTTAGTGTTTTTGCATCAAATTGATCTGTGGAAGCTGGAGAACGAACTGGTATTTGTGCTCTTTCTAATAAACCCTGGGGGGATTTTTGACTTGGAATCAGTCATTCAGCCCATCTGAAAGATCCAGGTAAAACACATATTGATTTTTATTCTTTTTTAAAGTGGCTTCGCTCAATAGATGTGAAAGGGCACTGAAGTCTGACGTGGTGGAGGTGGGGGGGTGAGGGGACTTTGCTTACTATGTGTGTCCTACGGTGCACTGAGCTATATAGACTTTTATATCCAACCTGTTTTTCAGTGTTGTCCTAATGCCAAAACTGGTAGCTGTTTGGGTGTTTGGATTTGTCAGCATTTTTATGGACACATAGGATAGTTGTGGTTTATAACAACTTGGGTCTTATTTTTGTAGTTTTAACCTCATTCCTATGAATAACGATGTACTCACCAAGTTAATTGTGTGAGGGGGCAGAAAACATGAGCAGTCAACAAACCTCCAGGTTGGCCGAACAAATCTGGAAGAAAAAAATCCCTCATAAACATCCATCACAGAACCAACCACTGGCATTTATTAGTGATACTTAAAATACTGTGCACAACAACTGGCTAAACTGTCAGATCACCCTCTGGGACCAGTGTCTGCTGTTCCACAACTGGTGCCAATCCATGTTGTAGATGTGGAAGTAATTTCACTGGATAAGTAAAAACCTTAATTTGCAGATGGTTTAGAGGAAAAGTAACAGGCTAACCAAAGCCAGTAGGCTTCATCCTCTGCCTGTCCCAAATGTCATGGTAATCCAACAGTTGACGAGTCAACTTGGACCGACTGACAAATTGACACGGCCGTCGCTAGACCTACACTGCTAGTGTGGCTAAAACATTTTCTAACTTCAGAAATTAATGAGACACATGCATGTGCATGTTTAGCTTAAAACATAATTCAGCATCAGTGTTCAATAATCATACAGGGAGAAATCTACTGTAGAAGAAGCAGACAGCTTTTTTTTTTTTCACCCACGGCATCAGCAACCTCCCTCTCTTGTTACTGTTGCTATCACAACAGTTTCAATTTGACTGCATAATACGGACCAAGGTCAGACAGGAAATTGCTGACGTGTTCTGGAAAAACATTTCTTCATGTAGAGGTAGGGGGCTGAGTGAGGCCAAGTGCCGCCTTTCATCATTAAATTTAGAGCAAAACACATGAACCAAGTGGAAACTGTAGCCTTATTTTAGACCCCTATTTTTTTGGCCAGTTGGGGAAACAACTCTGACATATCATCACCTTTAAAAGTGATATGGTAAACTTGTTAGTAAGGAACTGCTTATGGGTCAACACAACCACTCATTTGGTGTTTGTGTGCATCTGATGAATGTAACACCAGTGTTCACTCTCTTTTAGCGCTGTTTTTGGTCTCCATCAGCTGCTGAGGGAAATGTCTGGCTCATTAATGCTAAATGTTTCACTATGTTCACCAGTTAGTCCCTCACTGTGTCTGTCTGCTGTCTGCTGTTGAGCAGGTAGTGGACAGTGGGTGTTCGGTAGGTGTAAAGTTATGGTCTGGAGAGATAAACAATGAGCTGACTATTAAGTTCTGTAAATCCGAGAGGAGCTGCAGATGCAGCTGATAATGCTCTGCACATTGTTTGCACATTGTTATTTGATTCATTGCTATTTAAAAAACATTTTTAAAAAAAATTAAAAAGTGCCCATCCCCCATCTTGACATAAAAGAAATTCAGCATTTCAACCTCACAACACAAAGAAAACATCACTGTCCTAATACGTTCTGACAACACTGTGGATTCCAGGCAAGAAAACGTGGATACTTCATCACAAAATAACTCCCTGAAGTCACAGTTTGATGCTGTTTGACAGGGAAAAGGGACAGATTTTGCTTTAATCTTTCGTAATATCCTTATTGATGACATTACACATGAGGAGAGAAGGGAAATCATTATCATGAATAAGCACAAAGTCGGTTTCCATGGCCGTCAGTATGTCATGTTGTTGCTTATTCATATAGTTTGATGAGCATCCATGCTGCTTCAGACAAAGTGTCAAAAGGCTGTGATTTTTTTCTCATCAGGCTTGAGCTTCTCTCCTCTCAGCAGCCAAGGATTTGTACTTGCTCTTGCTGATTTTGTGCCTGTGTGGCTTTCAAGGCTCCGTGCTGCAATTCTAACAAAAGTAATTTTCAAAGGAGCTTTTACTCAGATGGCAGTGGGAGAGGAGGAAGCAGCACCCCCACCCTTCTGTTGTGAGGAGAGGAGGGGGACTTGGCCTTGAGCTGGAGCTTCACAATGGATGTTTGTCCAAACTCATAAAGGAAAAGATGTTTCATCCTTTGAGAGTGGGTAAACATGGGCCTAAATGGAGGTGTATATCTTCAGTTCATGGTAATGAACCTGGACACAGGGACAGGAAGGATGCATGATGAATCATAGGTACTGTAGACATAAGAGCTCATCGCCCATGACCTAACTTTTGACTTTACAGTAATATTTATAATTTGGTAATGCAGGTCCTGTATTTTCCAGCTAATTTCCTAGAAATTAACTGATATTTAGCTTTTAATTACAAGGATATTTCTTGACCAGTAACAATGGTGTGTCCATAGTCCTTTCATATTTATTATATAGTGTACTATATATTGACTGTTACCATTTTATTTTTTCCATCTGTGTACAAATTAAACTAATAAGGCACAATGTAACTGTGGGAACGGGCTGTTAAACTATTTATTCAAGACAAACCTGAAAGCTGCAAACAGAGATGCTCATGTCATGTAAATGAAGGAGCATAAAAACAATAACTATAGTATCTGTGAATCTGTGTGTGTGTGTGTGTACCCATGCATATGTGTGATGAGTGTTTCTTTGTTATTTTGGCTTCAGCGCAGGCAGGCAGGCGTGCTTGACTATACAACAGAACAATAGCGTTCTCAGTGGCTTTGATCTAGTCGAGAGAGAGGAGAAAGGAGAGGTGGGGGGGGCATGAGAACGAGAGAGAGAGAGAGAGAGAGAGAGAGAGAGAGAGAGAGAGAGAGAGAGAGAGTGGTTGTTCAGGGAAGCGGAGAAGAGAGATGGATTTACACTTGGATCACGCTGAGAATGAAACAACTACTCCAAGAAGTGATTTTATTTTAGCTTGACCGAGGAGCTTACAATAGAAATTGAACAATGTGGTTTTGAAAAGTGACATTGAAACTATTTTTAGAGCAAATTACAGTTATTGGCTTCTAATTCAAACTGAATTAAGTTGATTTAATAATATCTCTACCACTCTCTAGTCAGTAAGTGGTACAGATATTTATGTTACTGTGTAACGTACGTAAAGTACCACACAGTGACACAAACAAACTAACCGATTGAGGCAGAAGTATTTCAGCAGCTCCTGTGTTCTGCAAGGTAAAATAACTTTTAGTCAGGTAGTGATGTACAGTGATGTTTCAGGTTAAACAAAAGGTTCTTAAGTCTTTAACCAAAAAGTCAGTCTCTGTAGGAATCCTATCCATAATGTTGTCAGACACTTAATAACAACCTGAGCCTGTCAGTGGCAAAACCAAGCACTTTAGTGGACGTACTTAATATGGAGGGTAATGTTTAAGAATCTATTTTATTTTTTTAATGGAAACCAACACTTCCAGTCATTTGGACTATACTTGGCTAGATTTAAACTTTGAATTGAACAAGAATACAAGCACAGACAAGAGCGCAGACAGAGAAAGGGCTGGTAAGAACAATATTTAGTCACTAAGGGAAAGAAGAACTCCAAACACACAGATGCAAAGTCCTGACTTACTATCCTGCTTCAAAGTTGATATGGTTAACAAATATCACCCCATTAGAGTCATATATTTAACCTCCTTTTAGCTCTGATTTGGTCTCCACCAGTGGCTGAGAAACACCTGCCTCTATAGCTGTAAGCTGTTCCACTCTCTTCACCCAGCTAGCTGCTTAAACAACTGCCTGCTGCTGCTGGAAATGAGGGTGATAAAAGCACTCAGTCTGCAAAGAAAACTCCATATCCCAGAGGAATCGTCCTCTTACTTCAATCTTAGCAGCTGGGAGACAAATTCAGGAGTGCCTGGTTAGGGTTAAATGGACTCCTGTGACATTTAGATGATGACACTGCTGTGTGTGTGCACTGAAGCAGGAGGAAATATTAATACATATTAACAGGTTCTCAGAGCAGCCTTAAAGGTAATATAAACTAGTAATCCTCACCCGGGCCGGTGAGATTCGGAGAGAGGTTGTTTTGCTTCAGTCTGAGGGCTAATGTGTTTGTTATCACCTAGAGCAGATGGCCCAGCACGGAGGAGAGATTCACTGTCACACACACACACACACACAGAAACACAAACACACACACTCATGCACAACCACAAAAGCATCATCACATATATCATGCATGTGCACACCGAACACATATGCACATACACACACACATACTATACTCACACACGAGCACATAAGTCCACATGAACTCATCTATATACAAAAGCTCACTGCTGCACACACATTATCTGGTTCAACACAAATCTTAATAGGACAGCACACACACACACACACACAAAACACAAACTCACATATGCAGGAAACACACCTTTAATCAGCACATTTCTTCAGATGCACACACACCAACAGCAATACCTACGCAACTAGAACTACACACACATACGCAATACTGCCCACACAACAAAGTTATATAGGCCACACACACATTTACTGTATATCCAGTCAAATAACTGCAGCAGAGCCAAACAACTTCCCACATCTTCACGTTCTGTTCTAAATCCACCAAAACCTAGAAACATTTGCTCAGCTTTCTTTCTCATCACTTGCTCCTTCTCTTCTCCTTCTCTCTCTTCTCCCTCCCTCCCGTCCTCCTTTTCATCCCCATCTCAATCATCAGTTATTGATCTGTCTCCAGCGGAGGAGAAATCAGCCTCCTCTCCTTCTCTCTATTTTTAGACATGGGGCAGATTCTCAGGGAGAGCCACAACCTGAGGGAGAGGGAGAGATGAAGTAGGAGCACAGATGCAACTGATACCATGAGTTGGCACTTAATTTGATGGCAAGGCGATAAAAAGAGTCGAATAAAGAGGGAGCCTGTAAAGTAATGAACCTGCCTATGTTCGAGGATGTTTGGTTCACTCTGGTGCAACTGGTAACACGAGGACGCCCACGCGGATATGCAAATGCAGCATAGTTTTTTCCTATTTTTGCATTTTCTTTTAAATTAAAAACTGAAGCGGTGGCTTCAGGCGACCCGAGGAACGACAATCTGCCAGTCTGCGAGACACCTTCACTATCTATTGTATAATTTCAAAAATGCATGAAGGTCAATCTAAAAATAAGGCTGGTTTTGAAATCCTTGATAGGCTGACCTTTTGGAGACAAAAGAAGTTCAGCTGACAGGTTTCTGCTGCCTTGAAAACACACCAATAACTGATGGTGTGTTCAGGCACAGGTCCCTCCATCTCTCCCTATGCACCCTCTGTCTCTTTCTCACAAGGGCACATCAATCCTTTCAGCCTGAACAGACTGACTCCGAATGTCAAACACTATTATAATCACAGTCACAGAGATTTTGTAGATACTAGAGATCAGATTACAGCATTTGATGGAAATAATTACCCTGCTGGGGAGGGAGTATGATATGGTAAAGGATAACCAGGATTTTTTAAACCTCGAATTTATTTTCCTGTGTTTTTGGGTGAAAATAATTGATAGGGACACTCGGTTTAGTATTGATCAAGAACAGTCGCGAACAGCTGCCTCAATGTAAACAGTACAACTGTCCGTGTCACAGTCCATCCACTAAAGAAGAGTTTACTGAGGTTCAGATTGTTATTATAGTTCTGAAAACATTATGGATAGGATTCCTGCAGAGACCTTCTTGTTTAAGAGTACTATCCTTTTCGTTTAACCAGAAACATCGCTATTATCACTACCAGACTCCATTGACAAAAACAGCAGTTTTACTGGGCAGAACATAAGTTGCCAATCAACTGCTGCCCTCGATCAGTTTGTGTTGCTGTGTGAACTTTAAGTGGTGAAAGAGGTATCCAAATCGTTCACATAAGCAAAAGTACCACACAATAACACAAACAAACAGACGGAGGCAGTGGTATTCCAGCAGGTCCTGTGTTCTTCTAGTCCTGTAGTGACATATAGTGATCTGGTTTGAAAAAAGGGATCTTACTCTCTAATAAAAAGGTCTATCTCTGTAAGAATCCTATCCATAATGTTGACAGACACTTAATAACAATCTGAGCCTGTCAGTGGCAAAAACAAGCACTTTCAGTAGACATAATTTGAGGCAGACAATCGCACTTGATTACATTGCAGCAGCTGTTCAGAGGTCCCTGCTACACTGTTCTAAATCCCTGTTATCCTTTAACTGCTTATGCTACACAGGGAAAAAATATGTGAAAATACATATTTACGTGGAACAAGGGTGGCATAGGAATTAGTATAGGAATTAGACTATACAGCACATCAGTAAACCTTGCTTTGTTTAAAAGTTTAAACAGTATGACCGACTGTGAGGAGACCCCAGAGCAGATCCAGGACTCACTAGAGGGGAAGAGCTCTCCCAGTCTGTTCAAGCTATTGGGAATTCCCCCCAGGAGGAGCTGGGAGGAAGCTGCTAGGCAAATAAATCTGTACTGGGAAGCTCATCCCGTGCGGACTGGAGCTGTGATAAGCAGTGAGGAAATGGATGGTGAGTGGGTTGTTTGGAGATTAGTAAATAATAGCAAAAAATTAATTAATAATATAAGTCACACGATTAGTCATGTTTGTGAACATAATGTGTTTCCTCTTTTTTATCTAACAGAAATAAAGGTAGATCATCAGTTTCCTTCAATGTCTATGTTTGCATTTGGCCATTAGAAAGCACTGGTGGTCACATTAATCTTACATAATCTGGATGGTTAGTCCACTCGTAGCACCAATGTGAGGGAAAAAATTAATATATAATTAATATATAATATCCACGTCTGTTCCTCTAGTGCCACCATCAAGTTGACATCAGTGGGTTTATGCTATACATCTCAACACCTATCAGACTAATAGTCATAAAATTTGGTTCAAGCATTCATGCCCCCCTCAGGATGAACTGTAATAACTGATGATTCACTGACTATTCATCTAGCGCCATCATTTGGTCAAAATATGAATTGGTCCTGTACTTTGGTTTATGACCACATTCCCGCAAAACTACTGACATTTCCATCGACCTCAGATGGACATTTAGCTCAAGGCTTGTTGTATTTGTGAAACAAAAACATTTTCAGGAAATAAACAGATCCATAACAACACAATAAATAAACTTAAATATATATATGACGAAAATTACTTTATATTGTTAAGTGACATCTGGTGGCCATGTGAGACGGCATCAGAGTTTTAAGCAAAAGCCCCAGAACAACAGAGACGTTCAAGTCACACTGCCCTCTACTGGCCGTTGTAATGATGATGAGAGCAAAGAAGGTGACGTTTGGTGATGTTATATTAGTGACAAAGTCTGCGTTAGATGGTGGTTGGGGTTAGAACCACAATCGCTCTATGACTTTTACCACATTACTTAATTGTATTCTCAAATCTTAGCAAAGTACTTATATTAACCCAGATCTAGCCCTAAACAAATACTATAGCATATTCACATCATAAAAAGGTTATTTATTTTACAACAATGATTTTTAACAGTTTATAAGTGACATATCTCTTGCCATTGTACAGTAATTCAGGAAATGCTCCTAAGGGTCACATTGATACAACAATCTATGTGGTGATTTAGATTGGAGGGCTAATACTGTTAGTAATCAGATTACTGTAACCCTACTCTCACATGCTGCACACACTACACACACTAAATCATCTAAACTTGTGTAAGTGATTCCAAAATCTATGTAACTGTGCAGGACACAAGAAAGTCACTAATTAGTAAAATTAAAAAAAAAATGCTTAACACTGTACTTTTTATTCTTGCGTGGACTAATTCTACTCTACTCTTTCCTATTCTGCTGTGTTCTGTTGCTCCTCTCTGCGCTTAACTCCCATGGGTACTCATTATGGAAGCAGTTTGTTTGATCTATTCTTTCATTGTTGTTTGAACCTGAAGCATCACACTCTCGGAGGAGTACTACAGTCTTATCAACATGACTAGTTAAAACTGCTGCCATTACACAGACAAACAAACACTATTTCTTAGTGCAAGCTGCTATTATATTAAGTCTAACCACTGCATTGTCAATTTTAGCTTTTTTTTATATGTTAGGATATGGGAGGTGAGTGGGGGGGTTACTCTGATTCATAAAGGAAAATTATAATATGTATAGCAAGCTGGTACTGCAGCAGAGTGAATTTGTTCCCCTGCTGCAGTGGGACAAGTAATCAGACAAAAACCATCAGTTATGCCTCAGTGCCTTAAGTACAATTAACTGCTATAATTAGTTTCCATTTAAAGAGGTCGATTTAGTACAAACATACAAGAAGAACATTTAGTTTCAACAGTAAATAACTTCAAGGCCTCAGCAGTGATGCATTGCAACAGTGAAAACAGATGCAGTGCACAATTAAAAGAGAAAAATATACAACACATTAGCCAGTGGATTTACTTATTCAGGGGTGAAGATGAGGCTGCCAGAATCACATCTGGTATGATACGCAGGGATTCATACTAATATGATGACCATTAAAACTCCTCATAGGATAGCATAGTCTGACATAGGTGGATGTTTTCTATCGTCCATAAAGGCAGCAACAAGACATCACTACCAGTAAGAACAGTTTTTTCTACCACAACAAAATGAATAAAATTATACTATGGATGGAATTATCATACAACGAATCTTACTGAATTATTGTATGTCGAAGAAAAGGAAATAAGATCTGCTGCTTTAGTTTTGAGGACAATTCATCTTTTCAAAGAGGCTTCAGAAGTTCTGTTAACTGGTTCTGCAGGTTTTGCAAAAAGTTTCAATTTGTCTGCAATACTTGCTAACTCAGTTCGCTTAAGTATCTTCAATTATAGACAATGAATAAAGCCAAATCCTGTTTTGCATCGCGCGGCTCACTGGATGTTTGCTCTTATGAATGATGTTGATTGGATGTATTTAAGTGTGTTTCTTTAACACCAGAGCTCACATCTTATCTCCTACCACAGCCCTGTCTCCTACAAAGTATGTTTATACACAACCAAATTGCAATAGCAAACACATTTTAAAGGAAAACTGCGACAGCATTTCATTTTCTATTAGCATTGTGAGGATATGTTGTTAAACTACCACCTTCTTTTTTGCTTGCAGCATGGCTCTGGTGGATGGCAGTGCCGCTTTGTTGGTCCAGACTGAAATATCTCAGCAACTATTAGATGGGTTGCTGTGAAATTTGCTACAGATATTAATAGATAGAGAGGACAGGCAGAGTGAAAAGCTACTTGTCATAACAGTGTGCAGGTTTTTTTAGATAAGAGAGAAGGGCCTGGGCAAGATTTGAACCCAGGTAAGGACTCAACCTTGATGGTATACACCTGAGCAGGTGAGCCACTGGAGCAACCCAACAGTGCACATTTTCAGACAGTCTCTCCCAGAAGATTTAAATGGTATTGTACTCTGTTATTCTCATGAAAAGTGCCACACACATTAAAGTGGCAAATGAAAAAAAAAAAAAAAAAATGAGAGAAGTTCAGTGCATGGCTTCCTTCTCACTTCTACACAGCCAGCCAATCACTGTCAGATCGTCAATTTTAGAACATTAAAGAAATGATCAGACAGATTTTGTATGAAATTTATTTGTGGTATTTTTTGAGAGCATCCTCACTTTACTTTTTGGTTGTATGTTGATAAATTACACTGTGGTGTGCACTGAACATGGAGGCAGCTCCTGTGGGTCTGGTAGCTCTGCACATGATTTGCTGTGTCCTTTTGTTTTTAGGGTGCTTTGAAAGCACTGATGGCTCCACCTGTGTGTGCCAGCTTCCTGTTGGTTCATTAGAGGAGGACAATGAGACAATGAGAGCGCTTGTCTCCACTAATAAAAGACACATTAATACCTCCTCTACTGAGAGCGATCAGCTTGAATGACTTAAACAGAGCATTGGGACTGTGTGTGTGTGTGTGCGTGTGTGCGTGTTTGTCTTTTAGGTACATGTGTTAAAATCTTTTGTCTGTTTTTTGATGTGCAAATGTTTGCCTGCTCCATTATGTGCACTGTCTGTCTATGTGTGTGATTTTAGTGTTTTACCTGCAGCTCACAATCTGTGTTCACTCGAGAGGTGAAGCTTTGTCTGCAGCTCATGTTCACATTTCTCTCAAATGATAAACACTCACTGGCCACTTTATTAGGTATACCTTGCTTGTGCCTTGTACCTTTTTGCCTTGAGAACTACCTTAATTCTTCATGGCGTAGATTTAACAAGATACTGGAAACATTCCTCAGAGATTTTGGTCCATACTGATATGATAGCATCACGCAGTTGTGTCGGCAGTGCTCTATTGGACTGAGATCTGGTGACTGTGGAGGCCATTTGAGTACAGTGAACTTATTGTCATGTTAAAGAAATCAGTTTGAGATGATTTGAGTTTTGTGACATTGCGTGTTCTCCTGCTGGAAGCAGCCATCAGAAGATGGATATGACTGTGGTCATAAAGGGATGGACAAGGTCAGCAACAATACTCAGGTAGGATGGGGCATTTTCCTAAGGGGCTCAAAGTGTGCCACCATTAAATCAACACCACCAGCCTAAACTGTTGACACAAGGCAGGATGGATCCATGCTTTCATGCAAAATTCTGACCCTACCATCTGAAATCAAGGCTCATCAGATCAGGCAATGTTTTTTCCAGCCTTCTATGCTTTAGCCCATCTGCCTCAAGGTTTGACGTGTTGTGCGTTCAGAGATGATCTTCTGCAGACCTTGGTTGTAATGAGAGGTTATTTGAGTTACTGTTGCCTTCCTATCAGCTTGAAGCACTCTGGCCATTCTCCTCTGACCTCTGGCATCAACAAGGCGTTTTTGCCCAGAGAACTGCCACTCACTGGATATTGTGTCTTTTTATAACCATTCTCTGTAAACCCTAGAGATGGTTGTGTGGGAAAAAACCCAGTAGATCAGCAGTTTCTGAAATACTCAGACCAGCTTGTTTGACATCAACAACCATGCCACATTTAAAGTCACTTAAATCACCTTTCTTCCCCATTCAATTTGAACTTCAGCAGGTCGCCTTGACCATGTCTACATGCCTAAATGCACTGAGTTGATTAGATATTTGCATTAACAAGCAGTTGAACAGATGTGCCTAATAAAACAGGCCAGCAGCCACATAAATACTATTTAAAGATAAGAACATTTAAAAAGCTGTACATATGTAATGTAACATGTTTCCCATTCTTCTAATATTTATACAGATACAATGCTGCTCCCAGCGAGCGTGCTGATTGGCCTGCTGTGCCTGAGCCATGCAGGGGTTGTGGAGGGTTTCGCCCGTCTGCTGGACGACGTGGAGCTGCGCTCAGCATTCTCAGTTGCTCGCACCAGCAGCATGGAAGGTGGACCCAAGATGACGGTGACCTTTGATGCGGTTTATGTCAACATCGGTGGTGATTTTGACCCCAAGGCCGGCGTGTTTCGCTGTCGTATCCCCGGGGCTTACTACTTCTCCTTCACAGTGGGGAAGTTTCCACACAAAGACCTGTCTGTGATGCTGATGAAGAACAGAAACGAGGTGCAGGCAATAGTTTATGAGGAGAACGCTGGAGAAGAGAGAAAGGTAGGTGGGGCCAATAGGTGGAAAAGGAAAAGTTACTGTGCAAATCCTGAGTCAGAATTTAGCGCTCATTCACATGATCTTGTAGTCCATTTTCATCCATCCGTCCATTTCTCAGCTGGAGATCAACAGAGCCAATCAGAACATTGGGTGGGACTAAAGATAAAAATTGACAATTTTGACAATACTGACACATGCTCTTAGTGACAGGTGACCAAATGAAACAGACCATTACATAGATTAAAATGATGGATTTCCTAGGTTTGAAAATTGTTGGAGACCTTTCAGACGTCTCAGTAAGGACAACCTCTGGTTCAAGAAATGCCTGAATTCTGTTTCAGACCGGATGTTTTCCCTTTAAAAGTCTTTTATAATGTCAAAGCTCTCCTGTCTTACAGTGTATGGCTTTTATCACAGAGGGTGTGTTTGCGTTGGGGAGGGGAATGAAAGCAGAACAGAGAGGATTACACACCAAATTCCCCTGAATGAAAGGCTGCGTGATGTAGATGACCGGATTATGTTTGTATTGGTGCCTTGATGTAAAAACACACCCAGATATGACTCAGTCTGACTGGGATAATAAAGTCCGCTTCAATCCTCAGGTGCAGAGCCAGAGTGTTATGCTGCAGCTGGAGTTCGGTGACACCGTGTGGCTGCGTCTCCATGGTGACCCTCGCTATGCTCTCTACAGCAACA
>BRZM01002553.1:0-12539 GCA_033238685.1 Lates japonicus | reverse complement strand
CTGCAATGAAATATTTGGACAAACATCATGAGTGTGCACAGGTGTTACTGAGCTCTGTGTCAGAGTTTAAACCAAACAGCATAAAGTCACGTTTTCATTTAAACCTTTATGTTTCCATTCAGATGGAAACTGAGAGCTGAGTCTGTCACAGCGTTCCAGAGCGAACGTCACATTTAGACAATGAATGAATGAAAAGATCTGATGGTTTCTGATGGTGACTGAGCTCAGTGTCAGAGATCGGGGGAAGAGTAGAGTCAGGTGGGTCAGGATCAGGATGTGAGGCAGAGGGAGGCTGATTGATGATGTGTGTGTTGACAGGAAGTTCAGTGTGTCCGCTGCCGTCCGGACGTCTGACTCTGCCTCAGCTGATATTCAACACTTCCTGCTCTCAGGTAAACTGAGCTGAGTGAACGTCACCTCTTCCTGTAACCATCATCAGACTCTGAGTCCTGTTCAGGACCAGCTGAAGAACATGTTGTTGACCAGACCGGGGCTGCGGTCCAGTCGTCCTTTATCCTTAGGAAGGTTCAAACCGAGTGTAAGACCTGGTCCAGGTCTCCTTCACTGCTTCACTGCTTCCTATCTTATCTCCTGTCACCAAGGATGACGTCCCATGATTCCTTGCTGCAGCAGATCAACATGTAGAAACAACAGAGCTAAGAAACTCATGAAATCCTTCGTTCTCTAACAAAATCATTTTCTCTGGTTAACGGACATTTAAAAAGGTCAAAGGTCAGAACAGGAACCCAAACATCTGTCTGAATAATGGATCAACCTATTTCACTGTTGTTATATTCTGAGGAAACTTCATTGAACTGTAGCTACAGCAGTTTGTCTCTGTTCGTATCCACGTTCTAAATAAAGTTGGTGTAGGTGCGGTCAGATCCTCTAAACACCGTGGTTCTCAGCTCCTGATTCCTCTTTCCTTCACCTCATGACGTTCATGGAGGTCAAGGAGAAGTGGTGAGGAAAGGATGTTATTTTAACTATTGCAACGCAGCCCGGTGTCTCCTCTGCTAATGGAGATAAGGAAGCACTGAAGCTCATGTAGAGCAACATGTAGAGACCTGGACCGGGTCTGATCAGGTCTGATCAGGTCCGGATCAACGAGCCTCATGTTTCTGTCTCAGGTCGATGATGTCACATGGAGCCCCTCGTCTCAGTGCGGTCTGTCCACGCCCCCACCTGAACCTGCTGCTGCAGGCTCCACCCACCCACTGAGCAGGACCACCTCCCTCTCAGGTGAGACACACACACACACAGGTGTGAGCAGCTCTGATCACCTGTGTGTCTTCTCTCTGAGTAAACTCCTGCTGTGTCTCCAGGTGTGAAATGTCCCTCCTCAGCCTCCATCCCTGTGACTCCACTGACTGAGGAGAACCAGGATGGAGGCCCGGCTCCTGTCATCAACAGCCAGGTGAGGTCAGGGACCACAGGTAGACCACTCTGCCTCCTTAGCTGTGAGGCTTTTATTGTGAGTCTCTGTCATCGAGGAAGTGGCAGCCAATCAGCAGAGAAGGAGGAGAGAGAGGCCGAGCAGGATGTTACCAGCCACAACAGCAGCAGTGGAGGTGAGCTGATCAGCTGATCGATCTGAGTGACTTCCTGCGTCAGATCAGAGGAGCTGAGATCAGAAAGTTCCACTGCACCTGGAACACAGAGACACCTGAGAGCAGAGGAAGGAAGTCACCAGGTGTTTGACCCAGAGAGGAGCAGTGACACGAAGGTCGACTCGTCACACACCTGTTTTTAAATTCAATTCAGACAACTTTATTTATCCCTGAAGAGCACGAATGAAATCACACACAGTGAGGAGCTGTGTCACAGGTGTTCCTCTCACCTGCTGTGTGAACACCACTCAGCCCGAGACACACAGTGATCAGTTTATTAGGAACACCTCTGCTTAGCGCTGAAGGTCCAGTAAAGACCAGCAGTCAGATGATGGTAAACAGGGTGAACACCAGTGAAGATGTTGTGTTCGCTGTCTGCAGGTCTGTGCAGTGAACCGTGATAAACCCGTGCTGTGTTTCTGTGTCTGTGCAGAGGTCGGATCAGAGGAGTCCCAGCACCCCCCCCCCTCCTCCTCTCAGCCCGCCCTCCTCACCTCCACCCCCGGCCGTGATGACTCGTCCTCAGCTTCACCTCTCCCTCCTCCTCCTCCTCCCTCCTTCATCTCGCTCTGCTTCACCCCCACCCACAGATCAGAGGAGGGAGGCCCCTCCCTCTCTGAGCAGAGTCCGGCCCCCCCCTATGAGCCCCTGTTTGAGCTGGCTCTGCCTCGGGCCGCCACGCTCTTCATCGGGAGGAAGACTCAGGTAAACGTCAGTGGACTGAGGAGGATCTCAGTCAGGACCAGGTCTCACAGAGGGCTGGATCAGTCTGAATCACTTCTTCTGTTTAACACACATTCAGATTCATTCTTTCTTTTCCCTGAGGGGAAATGAGTTTTCACAGCTTCCTGTTTACAACAGAACAGTGTGTTCATGCTGAAGCTGCTGTTTGTCCCACAGCAACAGGCTTTAGTGAAAACTCACCTTCACTCATGCGGATGATCAGTTTGGTCTGAGCTTCACAGAAGTTAAATATCTGAATGAAACAGGCTTTTTGTTCTTTATTCACACACAGACACACACAGTTTACAGCATGTGTGACTGCAGAGTTACACAAACTGATCAGTATCACAGCGTCGATCAGTCAAACTGTGATGTTAATACTCGAGGTGATGAATAGATCCATGCAGGTCTTTGTTTTGATCAGTGTGTCCTGTTATGTCTCGCTGTGTCCTGTAGGAGGTGCTGGAGAGAGCAGCAGGGCAGCAGGAGAAGGAGGCAGGAGGAGGAGTGGAGGGGGAGGACAATCACACCTCCGTCTCCCCTCTGGAGGTTTTGGACCAGCTGATCGTCCACGGACACGACGCCCACGAACGCCTCAGCAGGAGGTGAGACTGTGGGGACCCGACATGGAGCCCTGAGGAACTGATCCGCTCAGTTTCCACTTCGTCTGTTTCCTCTGCTCAGGATTTCAAACTGAGCTTTGAGTGTTTTTAGTTTCAGAGAGGCAGAGGGTTTTCTATTCACTGTGCAGTCTGACAGAGGTTAGTCTGATGTACTGCTCAAACTACTGATCAGTTATTTAATCCGCTAGTGAACAGAAGTCTCTGATGATTTAATGGACGTCATCCAGAGCTGCTGTTTCTCCAGTTATAGAGTTAAATGTCTGCTCTCACTGAAACAAACACACAATGAAAAATACAAATAAGAATATACAATATTAAACAATAAGGTTCATTAGGTCTAAATAAATGTTTTTACTGGACGACCTCTGCTGTTAAACGTGAGTCTGATTCACTGACACACTGTGTGTGTGTGTGTGTGTGTGTGTGTGTGTGTGCGCAGGTTGTCAGCAGTGAATAAGTCGGTGGATCGGAGTCATTTTGGAGGTAAACAGCAGAGCATGAAAACCAAAGGTACCTGAAACTAACACACAAACACACACACACACACACCTGGTTAATGTGATTCACCTGCTGACGACTGATTCTAGTCTGAGACATGAAACCTGGCTCTGATCACTGGAGCAGATCTGACAGTAGGTGTCGCTGTGACACGTCCAGCTGTTGTTAAACTCATCAGACTCTGACTCTTTGTGCATTAAATCAGCATGTACATGAATATAACCAGTCCCCTCCACTAACCAGGCTAACCAGGCCTGCTCATCCATCAGCATGTTGTGGTTTTGGCTGCAGTCATGTGGTCCTGTTCTGTCTGGACCCTCAGGCCTGTTCAGGCTGATCAGTTTCCTCTGAGACCGAGCTGAAAAACAGAAGCTGGATCAGATCGAGCAGTGTTCCAGAGTCAGACGTGTTTTAAAACCCTCAAACCTCAGTGTCTGACTTCCTGCGAGGCCTTAAAGCAGCAGTGTGGAGGCTTTAGAGCCATCTAGTGGTGAGAACGCAGACTGCAGCCGACTGAACACCTGAACAGTTTGTCCGCTCTGGGCTCCCGTAGAAACAAGGCTGACTCCCTGTGTAGATAAAAACATGCCGAGGACCGAGTTTCACTGTGTGTGTGTGTGTGTGTGTGTTGTCAGGCCCAGTCCTGGGGGAGGAGCTTCAGTCTCTGAGGAGTCAGCTGCTGCTGATCCACAGTCAGCTTCAGTACGAACGTTTCAAGCGGCAGCAGCATGCCGTCAGAAACCGCCGCCTGCTGCGGAGGGTCATCAACGCCACGGTGCTGGAGGAGCACAGCGTCGCCATGGTAACACGCCTTAACAGAGACACCGCTCTCTCTGTGATGTTTGATTCAGTAAAAATCAGTCGAACTTTTACTGAACTGAACTGATGGTCCTGGTGACCTCTGATCTGTCTGTCTGCCTGTCTGCCTGTCTGCCTGTCTGCCTATCGTGTGTTGTGTGGCAGAGGGCTCAGCTAGGCGTGCAGGACGAGGAGATCTGGTCTCTGAAGTCGAGTCTGGAGGAAGAACAAAGACGATACACACAGCTGCAGCAGGACACACACACACACACCGACCAGCTGCACACACACATCCAACAACTGCTGCTGCAACAGCAGGACGAGCAGAGAGACAACCAGAGGCTGCAGGTAACACACACAGACACCTGTATACAGACAGTAGAGAAAATACTCAATAAGCCGATGAAACAGCAACAAACAACAACATCATCAGTAAAGAGGAGCACGCTGGTCCTGCCTTCTGATTGGCTGAATGAAAACCTCTTGTGTTGTGATTGGCTGTTTCAGAGCGAGCTTCAGGAGTGTCACAGCAGTCTGAGAGATCTGGAGGTGGAGCTTCAGAAAGCCAATAACAAGGCTTACAACGCTGAACACCAGCTGACCCAGCTGTCACTCAAGATGAGGAGATCTGTGATTGGACGGTTTCAGAGTTAATGTTTCACATGACAATAACATTCGTGTGAAAGTCATCGAGTGTAAAGGACGGGATTGTGTAGCTGATGTGTTAGTATGTGCTGTGTTAAAGCAGGTGGTGTGTGTGTGTGTGTGTCTGTGTGTCTGTGTGTCTGTGTGTGCAGCTGTGCAGCAGTGAGCAGCTGCAGCAGCAGATCTACCTGCTGAACCAGCAGCTCGTCCTCCTCCGAGAGACCAACAGAGCTCTGAGTGAACAGTTGGAGGGAGGAGATACACACTGACCGTGAGAACAATACAACACACAACACACACAACATAACTACACACAACACTCTGAGGAATAAAGTTGGAGGGAGGAGATACACATCTGGATTGTGGAGAACAATAATACACACAACAATATAACAACTTTAAATTCCAATTTGAGTTGGAAACTTGAAGGCACCATGAAATAGACTGACAGCACTCTGCTGTCAGAGGTCTGTAACGCATACCGCCTCTGTCAATACAACACTTTAATGGTTTTGTATCAGCTCTTGTTGGGAAGAAGGCTATGTTAGACCAATGATATGTCCTGAGGTGTGTGTGTGTGTGTTGGTCAGGAGGCGTCCATGCTGCAGTGCAGTGTGGGTAAGGAGTACCAGCGTCTGAAGGACAGCGAGGTCCAACAGAGACAGAAGCTGGAGGCAGCCAATCACAGGATCACTGAGCTGGAGAACCATCTGGCCAAGAAAGACCAGCTGATCCTGGACCAGAAGAAAGTGCTGGAGGACGCCAAGGCCCAGAGCAGGTCAGAGTCCTGGTCCAGGTTTTAAACCTAAAAACCAGAAAGAAAGCCTTTCTTCTTAGAAAGTTAGTGATAGTTTGAAAGAGCGTGAGTAGAAACACAATGAGGCTGTAAAGGTGGACTGGTGAGTAGATGGGTTTTCATGTTAACGTCCCCGACAACCTCTGTAGTCTCATTTAGACACTCGTTAGCAACCGCCTTTTTTAAGACACGTAAAAGCTTCAAACATCAGGAGTGGGGGATTTACTGACCCATTTTATGTTGGAGAATAAAACCTGAAAATGTCTTGAGCTTGTGTTAAAACCACAGACCTTATTTCAGACATTTAACCAGAAACACACTGACTTTGGGACGAGGGAACAGGAAGAGCTAACATACTAACATGCTAACTCACTTCCTGGTTGTTTCCAGCTGAGAATGAACCTGTGTGTGTCTGTGTTTGTGCGCCAGAGCTGAGCTGTCGGCCTGCGAGAGTTGCTGCGTCGCTCTGAGGAGAGTCGCCCAGAGTCTCCAGACCGAGATGCTTCACCTGTACAGCCTGATCCACCTGGACACACACAGCCGGCCTCAGGACGTCTGCGGCAGGTAAACCAGGCCGACTGACTACAGGTGTTAAATACAGACGTCATGTGTGAGAAGGAAAAGAGGAAACATAAATCACATGTTTGATAGAAGGCTGGAGCAGGTGCAGGAGGAGGAAACAAGGTCATTTCAGTCAGTAATCTGCAGGTTTGTAAAACATGTTGGGTCTTAAAGAGCTGAACAGAACAGACAGAGTAAACTCTGGTTTTGGTCTTGGTCTGTTACATGTTACATTCATGGAGTTTGCAGGATATTACAAACACACTGAGGTTGTTTGTTTGTGCAGTTAATTCACACATTAATTTCTTTTTTCAAACACAGAGCGTGAATACTGAGCAATGAAAAACAGATGAAGGTTTTTTTTTCACAAGGAGGTTGATTTTTCTGGGTGGTACTTGGTCTCTAGATGCAGCGGTCACATCACACAAACTAAAATGGTGGAGCTTCAGCTCCCGGACATCTTTCTTCACGTCGCTCTGAATGTGAAAAGGTCTTTAGTCAGACTAACGTTTGCTGAGCTGCGCCCACTGTGGGTTCAGGTCATGTGACTCGGCTCGACTCTCACGTTAACGTGTCTGAGCAGACCTGAGCAGACATCCCTCAGAGTTCAGTCAGACTTTAAATAAATGACAGGATATTGGATCATGTTTGTGTGTTTAAATGTTCTGTGTCTGTTCCAGACATTTGTCCTGTAGTTTTTCTGTATGAACAGAACTGTTGAATAGTAACAGACGTGTCCACGGTCAGAAAAAGTCTGGTGTAAAATCCACAGTTTATTTTATCTGGACGACAGTGGTTTTACCCTGCACCTCACGCCTGCAGAGAGGTGAAGGTTAAAAACAGAACCAGGTCTCTCTGAACAGAAGGACCAGAGACAGATCCAGGAGCTGGTTCCTGAACCAGGATCTGCCAGATCAGACTCAGTGTTTAAATGAAGCTACATGAGTCGTAGCAGACGACCTGAGGCTGCAGCAGGAAGATGACGCTGTGTTTTCAGTTTATATTCAAGACAAAGTTTATTTTTATGAATTATGTTATTTCCTTTTTCATAATGGAGCTTTAAACAGTCTGAAACAGCCAATCAGGAGACACAGCTGATGATGTCATGTGATGGTTCCTCCCTCAGGCCGAACGGCGGCAGCGTGGCCTCACCTGTCGCTCAGGGCGTCCTCAGGCCCCGCCCCTCCTCCTCTGCTGTAGGTATAATAAACGGAGCTGTGGAGGCTCTCTCCACCTCCCCCCTGCACCTCCCCTCCTGCTCCTCCTCCTCCCCCCTCTCCCTGTCCCCCATCGAGTCCCCCCTGGCCGTCGGCTCGTTCCTCGAGCAGCGAGCACGGCAGCTGTTCAGACCGACCAATCACAGCCAGGAGGAGGAGGAGGAGCAGCAGGAGGAGCAGGAGCAGGAGGGGCAGGAGGAGCAGGAGGAGCAGGCCCTGCTGGAAAGTCCTCCTCTGGGTCAGGAGGCAGAGGAGGCCACCCTCCTCACAGGGAGCCCCCGGACGGAAGCTCCGATCCAGGCTGCAGCTCCCAGCCGGCCTGCCTCTAAACCTCTGGGTCCTGCTCCCCCCACAGACCTGACCCTCGCCGTTCGACAGAGGAGACACGAGCTGAGCATCATGGACTACAATGAGACGCTGCCAGAGTACTGAGGGAGGACCAGAGAGTGGTCAGAGACCACCAGTGACTGGCAGTCTGGCTTTATTCACATTTTCAACCTGCACATTAAAAACACTGGAGTGGAAACAGCAGGAAATCAAACAGGTATCAGGAAACAGCACAGAACAGTGTCTGGTGCTGTGTTCACTGGAACAGTAGCTGTGCGGATAAAACCCAGTGAAACAGACTTAGTGAATAAACACTGAAGCTAGCTCAAAGGCTAACCAGCCCATAAACTGACAATCTGTTTTTCAGATCAGAGAGATTCAGTCGCAGTTTAACGTCAGACAGAGCAGCTTTTAAATCCACTCATTCTACTGAAATGAACATATTTTATTTGCTGTAAATGGCGGTCTGACTGTAAATTAAAAAACGAGTCAAACTGAAGCTACAGTCGACAGGAGAATATGAACGAGAAAATTAATGATAAATGTTTCAACAACTGGAGCAAGTTGTGCTAAGATTAGCTTATATGCTAAATCATTTTAGCTAAACATTTCTGGAACAGTTAATTGAGGTTAATTTAACAAAAACATTAATTAATGTTAGCTACTTTTACAGAAATAATAATAATAATAAAAAATAGCTAATGTTCAATCTGATGTGATTAAAGAATGAATCTAAACTTTAACTTGTGCCAAGATGTAAAACAGGATAAAACATGACATCAAACATCAAGTCTTAAAAACCAAACAGCATCAGCAGACGCTAAATTGAAAACAGATATCCAGCTCAGAGCAGCTAAATACAACAAATCAAATTAACAACTTAAGTAAATTGTCATTGGTAACGTGACATTTTACTCCATAAAGGAGCTGCTATCTGATCTCTAAAAGCCTCCTGTGTTTTTACCAACTTGATATTTAGCTTCTGGCTACAATACAGCTAACATTAACATGCTAACATTAGCCCTCAGCACTCAGATTTACCTGTTGGTTTGGAAATGTTTGAGATGACAACATAAAAACCTGTTCCAGATTAACAGTTACAAGAAATTACATTTTTAAGCATCCCTCAGGTTTGCACAGAAAATATTGAGTTTACAAATGGGGCTAAGCTAACGTTAGCTTGTTAGCAAACAAGCAAGAAAAATTTAGAATTAGATTGAAAATATTTTGCACATGAATAAAAGTTTGATGAAATCTATTTTTTAGCTCAAGCTCTGAATTAGCTGTGCTAATTAATTGCGACTAAAGATCCTGATTTTACACAAGAAGTCTGCGATTAATGTGTTGAAGGATTTGTTGTCGCCGTCAGGAAACAATTTATTAAGCCAAAAAAATAAGGGAGGAAAAATGGAAAGAATTTAGTTTTAATTAATTTACAGCAGCTGTGCTAATGACAGTAACATGAAACTATTTTATTCACAACACTAAATGAAATCAGACACTGGCAAAACTTCAACGACTGATGGGTAACTCTACTTTAATGATTAATCCCATGACGATGTTAAAGCTGCAGGCACAACATCTGACATATTAATATTAATTATGGACTCCATCATTGGTTGTGGGGTTCCTTAGGGTTCTATTCTCGGTCCTTTATATTTTATGCTAACATGCTGGTTTGTTTGTCCATAAACCATCAGTCTCCTCTCTGCACTGTCAGCAATTTCTGAAGTATTTTCTGGAGTTGAACCCCATGTGCAGTTCATCATCCCCTACCCTGTGTATGAAGTGAAACTTTGAACTGATCAAGAAACCAGCTTCAGTGTCATGTTATAAAGCTTTAATAGAGGGGAAAATAAATCAATAAAACCAGTTTTTACCTTTAAACCTAAGGCATGGAGGTTAAACACTCTGGGTTTTGGTGCATTAGGAAACAGTCAGTGGTGAGACATCAGCTTCAGCAGCAGGCCTTAGTATTCTTGTGAGTAAATGATAAGCGTGCATCGAAACTGACCTGAATGTTCCTTCAAAATATCTCCTTAGGTTCACAACTCAGGTGGGAAAACATGAGCAACTCACATCTGCAGTCAGTGGTGTAGTGACAGATGTGTTCAGCCTGGCTCAATGGAATA
Organism: Lates japonicus; assembly: GCA_033238685.1. Lineage (NCBI taxonomy): Eukaryota > Metazoa > Chordata > Actinopteri > Centropomidae > Lates > Lates japonicus. The sequence goes on along the minus strand of BRZM01002553.1, from coordinate 2,609 downwards.
GTTTAACATTTAGGGAAATACAGTTGCAGTTGAACTGCTGCTTCCAGTCTTTATGCTAAGCTAGGCTAATTTGGTTCTGGTTCCAGCTCTGCTTTTATGATGCGTTTAGGTTATATATTGTGACTTTTTAAAATATCCTCCATGTCAACTTCCAGGTTGTAACTAGGATGTTTCTGAAAGCTGTGATCTATCAGACATGGAATTGAAAACCAAACAGACATGGCGACTTCACAACAGCCAAAGTCTGTTGTTCAAGGTCATTAAACTCAAATTAAAGGATCTGGTGTCATATTGTTAATGCTATCATTACATAGCTAACGTTAGCATTAACAGCTGTTTACTGACCAGTCTAGAAGAAACGTTGTGAGTTCAGCATCAAACTTCATTCCTTTACTAACCAACATCTGTCTCCAGAGATGGAAAACAACGCCAATGTTTTGCTCCTAGTTCTATCACTTTTTTCCTCTACTAAAGTTAGCATGCTAAGCAGCTAGCCTTGGCCTGTCTCATCACTTTCCGATAGGGACTCACTGTAGTGTCCAGTCTGTCCTGAAGAAGTAGCTCTGTTCAGGTGCAGTATTCTGAGCTCTAACTGCTCCCATTAAGACACCAGAAATGTACGAACAGCTCCTTTAACCTTCACAAAACCAACTGTAATCCTACACCTATCCTGATGACATTAACACAGTCTTTAACGAAACAGGGAAAAGAAGGAAAGAGAATGAGAATATTTTCCAAATGCTGAACAGCTCCTTTAATCCATAAACCCTGACCTGGGTCAGTTTGAGTTCACTGCAGTGACAAACCAAAGACCTCCTCTGAGTCCAGCTGATTAAACTGAACCAGTCAGACTCAGAATGAGCCAGGTGATTTTTTTTCTCATTGTTGGGCAGCAGCTCAACACAGCAACGTCTCCACCTCAGCAATGTTGCTGTGTTCACCTCTGAACCATGCTGCTCTCAGGAAACATCTGGATCTGAGCTGGTTGCAGCAGTTGTGTTGCTCTGTTTCACCAGCTCCAAGAGATGAATGTTAAAACTGTGAACACTAAAAATAAAGACTTGTACAATCTGAAAGATCCTGTGCTGATTATTCAGATCAAAGCTCAGAGCTGAAATGTGTCTGTAGCAGTTTCAGCAGCTGACTCACTGATCAGATCATCTCTGACTGAAATCAATGTTTCTTTATGTTGTTCGTGTTCAGCTGCTCGGATTCAAAGCACTGACAGTGGAGGGAGGTCTCTCTTCCATTACAGGTAAATCTACAGGTACAGCTGTAATGAGCTTCTCGTACCCAAAGTATGACCGTAAACAGACTTCATATAATGACAGAGCAGAGTCCAGTGTCGTCTGTCCACAGATAACAGATAAAGATGCAGTTTCAGGATCGGTCCTGAGGCAGCTGGACTTAGTTCCACCTCGCATCTGAAAGACTTCATCACTTCTAACAGCTGGTTTGGGGAGTCCCAAGTGTTTAACCTTTGGCAGGGTGAAGCCACGACCCATTAACGAAACATTAGACCAGACCTTAGCTCATGTGACCCTGACATGACGACAGGGTGAGTCAAGGACTCAGGACCAGCTCCAATGTGACAGGCCGACCAAGGGTTAAACACGTGGGACTCCCCAGGTAAAATCTAAAAGAAGTCCAGCTGACTTCAACTCATCCCAGACTACCGGGACCTGGATCACTGAGAACCCGGTAAAAGGACTTCCTGTAGTCAAAGTAAGAGGAAACAGTGAAGGCACAGTTTCCAGTGGACAGACGAGGACACGGTGAGTTCTGTCTGAGGAGTTGGTTCATCCTATCACGTGTTGACTGAAGGTTTGTTCACGTTAAGCGCGAATAAAGAACGAACCGTCGACCTCCTTCCGAAAAACAACGTCGCTTTTTGCCGCATGATATTGGCGCTCAGTGTGAAAGTAACCGAGTCAAAACAACAGTCTGAATAAAAGACATTAATCGCGCGTTAATAAAAAGGTCCTCAGTGTGAAAAGAGCTTTGTACTGTTACTTCCTGTTGTGTCCGTCATGGGTTAAATGACTCTGGAACAGACCTATTAAAGTAAACGTACTTAGTGAGGTTAAAGTATCACAGTAAAAGTACTGCATGTAGTTACAGTTTGTGGGAACGCTTTTATTGTGGCAGGGCACTCGGGAACGAGCACAAACGTCCTTCACATAGAAATCAGTTTACAGGACGTTAAAAGAACGTGAAATACTTCCTGTTTGAAGTATGAGGAAACAGTGAAGCTGCAGTTTCCAGTGGACAGATCAGGAGGAGACAAACAAGGTGAGTTCTGTCTGACTCTGTGTCTCTGTGAGCTGTTAGAGGAGATCATGTTGATCAGTGAACTTACACTGTGAACTCTCTGTTTCTTACTCCCTGCTCTGACAGTTTAGGGTGTGACTGTGTAACAGACCTGTTGTTCCTGATTCCTGTCTCTGAGCTCTCAGTCAGTGTTGGTGGTTTACGTCTCAGACTGACTCACTGCAGAGGAAGAGGAGGACAGAGCAGCGTCTCCAGGATCCACTTCTTTCAACAGTGACTGGTCCACAGATGATCCTCAGTACTGGACTCTGAGCTACAAGGTAAGACAGCTACTACAG
>BRZM01002551.1:95038-143172 GCA_033238685.1 Lates japonicus | reverse complement strand
ACACACACACACTCTCTCGGTCTTCATCTTTATCCCAACTGACAAGCACTCAAACACTCTCTATTGTCCTCACCTCTTCCCTGTCTTCTGTCTGTTTGACAAGGACCTGGAGGACCTTGCTGCTGACTTGATATGATGCACTTCCTGAGTTTAGGGTTTTAACTTCTCCCTCAGCTCTCTTCATCATTCTCGACACTATTTCTGTTACTTTTCATGGTGCAAGTGCAACAGTATGAATATCTTCCAGGAGACTTTCTTAAAATATGTTCAGTTATCCCCATATTTAAATAATATCGTGTCCCACTCATTCGATTGTGGCTGTTCTGAACAACTCTAAAAAGTTTTGATTTCTGACGTGGTTGGATAACACACTGAGCAAACCTGTTCTGATCAAGAACCTGGCCCTCAGAGCGCTTTCTGGTTTTGTTGACTTGTTTTCTTGATGCTGCTTACATCCTCTGCTGGACAGATCTCCCTTTGAGATATATGAGGCTTTAATTTCAACATGATCATCAAGTTTTAGCTGAGAAATATAGTACTCAGAAAAAAGAGGGGAGTTGTTGAACAAAAAAGAGACTTTAATATGTGTACAAATTGGGGCACTCCATGGCATGAAGAAAAGGCTTGGAGCAGCACCTATTTAAACACCTTTCAACCTGATGCTCTTACTCAAACAGAATTAAAGAAATTTCATCAAATTAAGTTTCAATGTTTCCTTTAAAAAAAAAAAACTCCTCTCACATGTTGTCAGTCTTCTGTGCATCCCACTCTCGTCTCCACTGGCCTGTGGCGTTGCGATGGCGTGCTAGTCTCTCCTCGTCAATCTGCTCACGCTCCTTCTTCCAGCGCAGGTACTCTGCTCTCTCCCGGCCAGTCATGGACATGGTCATGTCCACAGAGCCTTTTGGACCCGGCCTTCGACTCTACAGAGACAGGAGGGGTCACAAAATGAATAATGTTACATTAGGATGTACAAAAATGCAAAACAATAAATAGATGAATAAATAAATAAACAAGACCCAAAACTGGCTTGGTTGTTCACAACACTGCTGAATCAAGATGGAACCTAGTTCTTCCAAACTGTTTTTAAAGAATGACATCACTCACAGTCCACTCTCTCTCCAGTTCAGCTCCTGTCTTCACGTTGTCAAAGTCCAGCCCCCCCCAGTTCCGTACATGTCTCCTGCTGCCTTCCTTGCGGTCTGTGTCTGGTGCTGGGCCTGAACGCCTCGGGTCATCCAGGAAGTTACGGATCGGCTTGTCACCATCCGCCTAAGAGGAGAAATTTTAAATGTGATGCTGATGCTTTGATCAGTTTCCTCTGTGTTCATTTAGACCACAGCTTGTTACGATTAAAATGCTGAAGACTAGTAGAAGTAGAAGTAAAGCCTTGCTAGTTTCTACTCAAAGTCGCAACCCTGAGAATTTGTTCTTCTATTCTACGTAGAACTGTATAGAAAGACAATAGAGAGACAGATATTACCACCAGTAAAAAGGGAAATATGAGTGGTGCTGTGTCAAGTTGATCTATAAAGTAAGACACCTGATTAACAGATCAGAAAATGTAAGAGACTGAGAAAAGCTCTTCTGAGAAAGGACTCTTTGGGTTTGGATGATCTGTTGATCTGTTGAGCTACACCTGCATGCCATCTGATAAGCTAAAACTGAAAGTCATACCCGCTGTCCTCTCTCATACTCTGCTATTCTCTCCATTTCTTCATTCATCTTCTCAATGTTCTGTCGTCTCTTCTCCTCCCATTCCTGTCCAAAAAACAACACCAGGCTGCATCATTAGTGACACATCACAAGTAATAATTCTAACAAATATAGTATATGAATGTTGGCATCCAGACTGGACACGGCCCAGCTTTAAAACAGACAGGATTTAACATCTCACAGGAGCAAATATTTTCAAATATTTCACATGATTTGAATTCAATAAGGTATAGTAGCTTAGTGTAGTAGCTCATCTGCTCTGACCTTGGATTTCCTGTCCATGCCACCCGGTGTCCCTCCTCCTCCTCCCCCTTCTCCTCCTCTTCCTCTCCTTCCTCCTCTGCGTCCCGGTCCTCCCAACTCCCCCGGGTCTCCATCTCTGGGCGTCCTTGGTTCTCGGTCTCTCCTGTCTTGGCGGGCTCCTCCTCCTCCTCCTCCTCTCTGTCCTCCTCGACCTATTCGTCCTGATCCCGTCCTCCTGGGGGGGCTGTGGCCGTCGCTTTGCCCTCTGTGCCCATCGCTCGGCCCTCTGTGCCCATCGCTCGGCCCTCTGTGCCCAGCGCTCGGCCCTCTATGCCCATCGCTCGGCCTCTGTGCCCATCAGCCCTCTGTGCCCATCGTCAGCCCCTCTGTGGCCACTTTCCCAGACATCTTCCGCCGCGAGGTGTCCCAGGCTCCAGTCATTCAACTCCCTCTCCTGCAGGGTTACAAAATGACAATCATAGTACCACTTTATAATTATTTTAGTCAGCATGCGAAGCGGGGGTGTCTCAACATGAAGTCTTGGTGTCTGCATAAAAAAAATCCTTGCATGGTCATGATTTTTCTTATTCATTATTGTTCTCTGCAAAATTTCAACCCATTCACACGGATGCTTGAATTGGGTCGTATAAACCTAACAGATTGTGAATCATTGATTTGTATTCTCTTCTAGTGCAGCTTCCTGGAGGCTTTATGGATGTTTGTGGACATGCACATGACCACTGTATCATATTCTATTCTTGAAATTATATTTGGCTCATAATTAAGCGCTAAACATTAAAGAGCTCTGAAAATCTAGCAGCCAATAGGCAAAAGGGGGAAAATCATTCCCTGTCCTGAATTTAAACCCTGTACTTTTAATTTAAACACACTCAGTCTCCTCAATTGGTACAAAAGACTAATCAGGGCTATGGATTATGCAAAACTACAACATGATGAACTCAGGGAGTGGAGCCGGGAGGTGATGAACAAGAGGGGGAGAGTGAGATGAGCAGAGGCAGTGGTAGTTATCAGTTTTACTTTTTCAAAGAGCTCTTTAAGCACAGGGATCAGTAGCCTGTTGTCAAGCTTTGAGAAGGTTTAACAGACTAATGAACCAAATTTGACCCTGAATCAATATCCATTCAGACAGGTACATATGTGGAATAAATGCCACCCTGTTGCACATCAGGTCCTTCTTTGACTTGTAATCTCTGCAGGCTGAACATTGGGGGGGGGGGGTCTTCAGTCATTACTGCTCATTTCTGAGGCAATCTTTACCTCTGCAGGGGCAGACTGCACTCCAACACCACTGTACCTCTTAGACCTGATTAGCACCAACTTTAGCTGACCTATCAGAGCCGCAGGAGTCTAGATAAGAGACATGCAATGAATTTCAATTGGTACGGTCATCATTCACCAATATGCTCTTGCAGTTATTGTGTCTATAGTGTCTATAATCAACATTTTTTATAGCTACAAATTACCAAATGACAATGTGAGCAGAGTTGCTGGTGGTGATGAGCCTACAGAGAATTATCACCTGAATTTACAGTGAGTTTCACCTCATTGTTTAGCTGTTGGGTCCACAACTTTACTATTTAAGTTCAATCTCACCATTCTCATAGCATCATTTTCAGATTAAAAAAAGAACACTACCTGCACAGCACCACACAGCAGACAGACACAGTTAGAGATTCGCTTATGAACAGAGTGGAGCATTTAGAAGCGACCTGCTGGATGTGTAAACAAGCATTGTTTGCTAACATGTTTGGCATATCAACTTGAAAGGTGATACTTTGTCAGTTCTGTGTTCACATCTTGTTCCTGCTGCCCCCAAAGTGATTTTAAAAAATCTAAATCAGTTGAATAAAAGTTAACGACTGCTTTTAATGTGAAAGTATGTATATGTGTTGTCCTACAAAATTATGTTCAAAACCTGTAAGTTGAAGCATGTTATTCTATCATAATTAGTTATCGTTTAAAACTACTAAATCCAGTTCCATTATGCTCCACCAAGCTCTTCACCTACATCCTTGTTGTGTATGGGGCAGAAAATAGTGTGGGTAAGGTTGTAAGCAGGCTAACAATAGCAGTCCACAAAGTTGTAAACTAAACAGAGTTTAATCAAACATTTTACTGTTTATTAACCTCACTGATGCCCTTCCACTGACTAGAGTCCAACAGCATCTCCTCTCTGCTGTCTGCAATATTTCACTGTGCAAATATATGGAACTATACAATCAATATTCTATAGTTTCCTGAATGGGAGGTCACTCCCACATCCTCTCTCAAACCAGCTGGGCATTGGAGAGCTTTGAGATTTCACAGGTCAAAGTTGAATCAGATTGAACTCTGCACAAAGCGCAGGAGGCGGTTCAGTTCACAACCAGAAGCAAATGCATCTCTCCCTGTTTCACATAGACAAGAATGAGAAGCAAATGTTGGGGTGACTGCATCGTTACAAGGGAATAACTCTGTACTGCCGCCAGTTTGTTTGGTGAGTCTGGGTCACAGAAGCCTTTGATAGCACTTCTCCACATTAAGATATGTTTTGAGGCATATTTCAACTAAATAATATTAGAAAAAAGTAAAGTACAGTAGCTTTAATAGTTCAGATACATAAATTGCATGTGTGCTGTTGGTGATTTGTTTCTTCTTCTTATAGTATGTTCAAATTTGTATGGATTTTTAAATATAATTTCTCAGAATATGAGGACAACATCAGGGCACTGCAGCTGCTCTCCTCTCTTCCAGTTTAAAGGGAGACTTTTTTAGGACACCAACATGAGACTAATCAACAGGTACGCTTACCTTGTACTACATGATCACAGATGTAAAAAACTGAACTGAACTGAATATTGAACATAAAGAGCTGGATAAACCAATCACAGAGCTCGTTTCACAGAGCATCGGTGTAGTTAACAAACGTTATGCTGCTCTAACAGACACCATCACCTCAGCTCTGTTTTACATATTACCAGATATGTTTGCCTGATCAAACCTTTACACAGCAGAAGCAGAGCTACATGGATGGCTAACCAACACAGAAACACACACACTAATACAGAGAAAAGATGAAAAGTCTCAGACCATAAACTCTCATATGTGATTTCATTTTATGCCAACAGTTTGATTGTTTTTCAGGCTATTTTTCCATAATGTATTTTTCTACATACAGACGTGTTGGTTATGCAGCAGGTGTAAGGCCCTTAAGAGCAATGAGGCAAATTACTGATACATATTATTATACTGTATATCAATATCACAACATACATATATGTACAGTGGAAGAACATTTTATCCCACCACTAGAACAATATGTAGATACTTTGTGTGTGAATTCTTTGTAACTATGTAATGTATGAATTTATGACTGAATAAAATCAAACCAAAATATCACCACTGGTGAAAGTAGGTCAAAGTATACGTCTCCAAAATGTGAGTATTCAAGGAGAGAAGAAGAACTGCCTCGTTTGCCTCATTTTCAGACTGACCGCTTTGCATTTTTGGATTTTAAATTAATCTAGTTACTTTTTTAAAGCTTTTTAAAAGGTTTCTATTGTATGTATCCTACCATATGTAGTGTTAGATGTGTTTCTTGTATTTTTTATTTTTACTTGTTTACCAAAAAAATTACATCTCAGGTTATCCCATATGGAACTCCATCTTACACAACAAGTGGGCAGAGGACTGATGCAGAGCATGATGGTTAGACTAGCAGGCCTGTGGTTGGTAAACTGATCACAATAATGAGAATCTGTCAGAGTTTATGAGCTGCTTCTTCTGTCTACAGGATCATCATAGAACAGATGAAGAAATTATCTTTTCTACAGCCAACAAAACAAAAGCAGATGACGGAAAGATGCATCACGCTGTTCTTATAACTGAAACTCACTGTGACATTTTTTTGTTTTATGGGATGACTGTGATGAGATGTTGTGAAAAAAAATAAATCATCCTTCTGAAAGGGTGCAATGATTTTAAAAACATTTAGGATTTATATCATGTCTTACCCCTGTTGGTTTAGAAAGGTCGACTGTGACGGTGAAGTTTTCTTTCTCCATCTTCCTCCTGTCTGTCTCCGGCTCGTGGGGACGCGGCTTCCGAGGTGTTGTCACAGCGATGCCCTCCTGCTCTGCTTTCTTCTTGTCTTCCTCGATTTCCTGATGTGATCAAGTGGCAGGATGACTGAGATTAAACTAAACCGGTCTCTAAAATCATTTCTGATGTCTCTTTAAGAAGTTAAATTGGCAGTGTCATTTGAAATCTTCAGCATCAGCGCACATGTTATATCATTTTCTCTTAGTATAAAGTTTAAATATGTTGATTTTTTTTTAGTACACTAGCTTCACAGACAGCACACCAAGGCAATATGTACATATAGTAGTTGTAGTTTATGGTGCTGTTGAATTGTATTGCCTTATACAGAAAGGTGTTTTGCTATTATTTTGTCCACTTCATTTACATCAGTGAGGGTAGGCTAAATAACAGAAACACCTCTTTGTACAATGTGATGCAGATCAACAGCGCCACAAACTACATCCTCCAAAATGATCATACAATTAAATTAACACCAGGGTTTGTTGTAGGACTGTTGTATTAGACTACATTAGTGTTCCTAATAAACAGACAACTGGGTTCACAGCCAGAGTCATACAGAACTATCATCAGAGACAAGAAGTACAAGGAGCCCTCCAACAGATTGTCTGGCCCCCACATCATGGAGTCAGCCTGGGATTACATGAGGAAAATCTAAATCTTCAGAAGAACTGGGGCAAGTTTTCCAAGATGCTTGGAACAACCTGCCTGTCAAGTACCTTGAAAACTGAACTGCTTAATAAGGTCAGTATCAACACTGTCCCCAGAAAATAATTACAAATTAAATGTTTGTGTAGTGTGACAACACAAGACTTTTTGAAGGATACACAGATATAATCTGGTGTCCATTACATTCACGGACAAGCGTGAACAAAACTTTACGGCTTGTGCAAAAAAGTTAGTGATAATATTCTCAGTGATAGAAGTTATCTTAGTCTCCCTAAATTGATGGGTTAATACAGATATATTTTGTGTGTTTGCGTGTTCAGCCTTAGATCTCCATACCTGGTACCTCTTGACCAGAGCTTCATTCTTCTTCCTCAGAGCTTCGATTCGTCTGTCCAGCTCTGCATCCTTCTCCTCCTTGGTCTTGAGATCCACTGTTGAAGACTGGTAGAGAGAGGAGGTGTGACAGGAGAGGAGTGACACAAACACCCACTTCATTTGGTCCCAAACTTTGCCAAAATGAAGCACGAAGAAAATATAGATAATTCTGTTGCCCGTCTCTTCACTTGACTGTTAAGTCTCCAGAAAATCTGTTTGCTTTTGGTAAGACCTGACATTTTAACGCTTTAAAGAGCAACTTGGCAAACATAGCTGAGTTATGCCTTCTTGCTGCCTGTGTGTTCATCACCTTTACCAAACCTTACAATCATAATGTCTTTCCTTTTTCTCTTTCTTACTTACCATTGTTGTCTCTGACTTGTCTTCATACACAAGTGGCTGACTGTTTGTTCCTCCTGTAATGAGTAAGATGAAGAGGATGATGCTACAGTGCAAGCCAGTCAGGGATCAGTCAGTTAGCTGCTTTAAGTAACATTGACAAATTGCTATTTTCAACAAGTTTAGGCGAAACCCTCCTCCACTTCAACTTCAAACTTTTGGTTACCTCACCTGGATATTTGACCTTCACTGTGCAGAATGATATATGATCAGACTTTGACACAAAAAGTTTGTTTTCACATTCATCTGCTGAAGGGTGAAAGTCTCACTGTGCCTACCTTAAATCTGAGCATCAGATATCTGTCTGTGAGCATGATTCTGAGACATCACAGCAAGCATGAAAGCCAATCATGGTCAAATATACAGCTGTAACTAACATTTATGTGCACTGTGGATTAATCTGCTGATTTATTTTTTGTTTGTTTGTTTAACTGATTGATTATTTGTTCTATAAAATGAGAACTGACATTTCAGTAGCGCAGGAAACACTTTTGAAGTAAATGACATTTGAATATTGAGAGATTCAGGATTTTACAATGAGAGAGAATGAGATTTACTGCAAAGAATTTCTACTGAAGTAGCAAAATTTTTATGCATTTTTTCAATATTTTTTGCCATTTCACACAGCAAATGAGTGAACAAATAATAAACAAATGAATTGATAATAATAAGTAAGACTTAGTTGCAGCCTTAGTAACACATCACATTTTGCTCTGCTAAGGTTAAATGGGCATTTTGCATTATTTCTGACATATGATGACAATGATCCTTAGATTAGCCAACAATTTATACAGTAATTATTTTCAACCACTCTTTGCTCCTGTGTGTGGGGTCTACTGGAGAACCCCCCTTTACTTTCAGCTGATCAGGGTTACAGTGATCACAGGTGAGGTCACAGGTGTGTATGTGTGGAACACCACGAGCCAAATGAATAAATCCTTCATGCGTTTCCAAAGCTTCTGTAAGCGTATTAGAGCTACACACATGATGTATATATGTCACCTGAGCCACAGCAGCAAAAACACACAACACACAGCCTGTATGGGATGTCCACCACGTTAAACTTTAACTGCACTCTAATAAACATTTGCACTGATCTATTTGTTTCTACTCTTGTCTGCACTGAAGTAATGTAAGCACACTGAGCCATGTCTGCTCTGATACAAAGGCGCCGAAACCCCCCACGATGGAAACACACCACACCGCCGACACGGACAACAAGCGGCTAACCAGCGGAGTAAACGTTGACATGACATTAAGTCTCACTTTTTAATATTACCTTTATCAGGGGGAGTTGTAACGAGTGTAGAGAGCAGTGTTTAGACTCGTTGCTCTTTGCCAATTCCTGCACCTCAAAGTGTCCTCATTACTCGACTTCCTGTTAGCTGCGGCTAACTTCCTGCCAAATAAAGACCCCCTCTCAGTGGTTTTAAAGAGGCAGCGCTGTTCTCACGCGACTGGATTAAACGTGGCTTCGTGTTACTGCTCATTCATAATTACAAATAGACATGGTCGTGTAATTACACACAACAACATACATGGTCAACAAGGACGCAGAAAATCGAAACCAGTTGATATTACGTAGTTTCACAGTAAATGTAGTTCGTAAAAAGTCCACCAGACGGCGCCAGCGGTCAGCAAACGAAAATGACCTGATAACCTCGCGGTAACGAGGCCAGACACTGCCTGTACAACATAACATTAAAACTACATAGTATGACCATAGACTGTATATAAAGAGTATGACAGCGAAGAGTCATTTACTCACATCCACAAGTGGGTATGACATTACTGTAATTATTAGACAATGCTGAACTGTCACTCTGAACACTTACGTGTGTTATGTCACCCTATATATTCTATATCATCCCTATTTATCACTGTGCATCTTATTATCCTCTAACTTTCATAATTACTGTCCCCTTGTGCTTTATACTATGCCTTATGTATATATATTCCTAACTTTTGTTACTTTAACCGTTGCTGTCCCTTTAGATAATTTAGTATACATTAGTATTAAAATGAATATTTAAAAAATGTATATACTAAGCCATAATATTTATCATCAGGAATATAGTTGAGTATTATATTATATTGCGCTTTTAGAAAGGAGTATTATATTATATTATTATACCAACGCACTTGTAGTAGACTGCACAAATGAAGTTTAAATAAAGATAAAGAAAGCAGTATATAGAAGATATTCAAGATTGTTAATGTTACTTAACATAGTACTTACTACTACTTACTACTTGGATAATTTTAAAGTCAGACCTTTACCCATATACACTGTAACATCTTCTCAGTGAGCACACACACACAGATCACACCTGTTTTGAACAGGTGTGTCTCGTTAATCTGGACAGGCAAGTGAGATGAGGCTGACTTTCTGGTAGCAACAGACACACCAAGACAGATAATTATAATTAGCACATCTTCCTTTTAATGTTTCTTCATGGGATCACTGGGATGTTTATGGGCTGTTCGCAGAATGTGAACAGAATGAAAAGCTCTGCCTTTAAAGCAACAGACACAGACAGTAACATCAATCATGTTCTCACTCTGTCTCTCTCTCTCATTCTCTGTCTCTCTGTCTCTCTCTCTCTCTCTCTTTCACACACACACACACACACACACACAAAGATGACAGACTATCCTGTGGCCCAGTTTCAGTGGACACAGTCAAAACAAACAGCTACGCTGTTGTTAGGCAGAACACTGAGTAATGACCATGCAGGATTTGTTAATCACTTGATAGGATCATGCAACCAGAGCTGGTTACCTGTGCCATCATATCACCTATAGACATACAGAAGGTGCTTGCTGCCAAGGTAAAGGTGGAGACAGGTGGAGAGAGGTGGAGGAACACAACAGACTGTGGCATCAGTTACACTAAGAACCAGAGTTCCACCTAATCATAACATAGGCAAATTCAACACAACTTCACATAACTTAACCTTACCTCTTGTGATTTAATTTGATAAAATAATGACATAATTCAACATCTACACTAACATAATGTAACATGTCAACAACAAGCAACACATGACGTGATGTGACATGATGTGAGTAAGTGATGCTAGAATGTGCAATTTGATGTAACCAAATGTGCTGTAACACAGCGTAGCATGACATCACATGATTTGACCTGAGGTAACCTAAGTTTAGAGGTGTTTTTTTAACATTAAATATCTTGACATATTACAGTAAGAAAAGCACTGGTGTAAATAATAAAATGAACAATGGCTGAATTCCATGTAGCTGCTGTAGTTTCAGGGTCCTGGGATTCTGCATGTTGGCTCAGTGTCACACTTTCATGGTTCATTAGGGTGCTTGAATACAACAGAGCCATAGATAATGCTACATTAGTAACACCTGTATGCTTTTGTTACTATGACAAGTCGAAATGTCTGCCAAGAAAAGGGCATATGGACTCAGTTTAAACCAACATGATGTAACATAAAATATCATAAGACTTGAATTTGATGTCACATGATTTGATCTAAACGTAATATATTATATATATATATATATATATATATATATATATATATATATATATATATATATATATATATGATGTAATGTAACACCTGATACACAATGTCACATGACATGCAGTGCTTTATGTGCTTTATTATGCAACACACTGTCCAATGTCATTTTACGCACAATGAAATGTCATGTGAGGTCACACAACCCACTGTGACATAACAAAACATGATCTGATGGAGAGTAACAAGATCATGTGACATGACATGATATAAGATAACATAAGATAACATAACATGGTATAGGATGACATTGCATTCATGACAGTTATATGAAGTAGGATGGTATGATTCACAGGAGCAGTACATATATGTATAATACAACAGCACAGATACTAACATGTCAAGTCACCTGTATATTTTGTCATTTAGTACTTACCAACACTTACTATATACATTATGTAAATACACACACACACATTCTTGAGAGGGCACATTTCAAACTAGTGTGGGGGTGAGGTGGCGATGGTTTCTCCTGTTGATATAAACAACTTCAACACTCGGGGTTCATGGCCGATGGCAATGACTGGATAGGCGTCTCTGAAGGCAGACTTGTGTGATATCCAACTATTTAGGAGGAAGTCACTAAGTTATCTCTACGAAATTTGGGAAATACCTGACATCTGCCTCTGCCCCACTTAAAAAAACCTCTTTATTCTGCTTCCTCCTAAAGAAAAATATCTAAGATATAAGTTGTATATTATACACACTTAATTGTTTTTTAGGCACACCTACCTAAAACTAATGCAGTCTAATACAACAACTCTGCAATAAATCCCACCTTCATGAGAATAAGAATGTTCTGTTTGTGTCGAAACAGTTTTAGAGAGATGCTGATTCAACTGTATGGTCATTTTGGAAGGCTGCTGTTTGTGGTGCTGTTGAATTGCTAATATCAGAGAGTTATCAGAGATCATTCAGGGGTCAGATAATAAATATTTCAAACACCCATTCATTTTGTTTTTGTCTATTTCTTTCTAAATCCATACAGATAGCCATACTCATGTGTTTTATAAACAAAGATTGTCTTATAGGCTGCTCGTTCTCCCTTTCTCTGGTTTAAATTACAGGTTATGTCTCTACATATTTCAGCTGCCTTCATGTTTAGATTGTGCCCTTTCAGCCGGGTTATTGAGACATCATATGTTTTCTGGGACATATGGTTATATAGTGAAATCGTTAACGCTTTGTGTGCAGTCATCTTCTCTTCATTATATGTTCTTGCTATGACCAACTCTCAACACAACTCTCAAATGTTATGTCATTGCATCAAACATTACTTTTATAAACATCACACCAGAAAACAGAGCAGTAAGTATTGGAGATACTGAGATCTGTGAATTTATCTCCATTCAAATGATTAAACATCAACCTCATCTCCCCCTTTGTTGCAGGAGAGATAAAGCGATGTATGAAGAGACATGATGTGCTGGAGATGCACATTCCTCCACACTGTGTTGACTTGACTTATCATAACAGGGATTTGGTGGGCTGTCAGAGGCTGAGCAGGGCATCACAGTACACACACACACACACACACACACACACACCAGGTCCATCTGTCTGACTCTGTTTGAGGTAAAATGGATGAGGTAATGAATTGTGATCTTCTCTCTACCATATAAACTGTCATCAGATTTCTCCGATTTCTTCCTCTCCCACAGAACAATAGGTTTGTTTGTTTTCTCATTCCATGTTAATCTTTCTGTTTGTCTCTCATTTGTCTCAACTATTACAGCACCAGGTGTCACTGGACCAATATTCTAAATCAGCTGGAAGGTTTGGAGTGTTTCTAAGCACAACAAGGAAGGAAAAAGGTACCATCCCTCAATCAATTCAATTAAAAGGAATAAAAGAGTGAGATAAGCTCTTAGGGTCTCAGCTGCACATTTTGGCTGAAGTGTGTTTCCTATTATTAGCCAGAAAGATGATCTCTTGCTCCTCTTTAACTCAGGCAGTGCTCTAGACATTGGGTCCATTCTGTAGATATCAGTGTTTTGATTTTCTTTTTTAAATCAGTATCACAGGGTGAAATAAAGTGGTTGTATCGGTAACTTTCATGTTTGTCTCTAATATGACTGTCATGTGGCCATGACCTGTCAGTCAGGTATTATCGACGGTAAGTACTACTACTGACTTGAAGTTGAACAGTTTGTATGTTTGGCATCCACAAGTGAAAGCAAGACATGTTTCAGTGCTGGTTGGTCACAGGAACATCTTAGGTGAAGATTAAGCGAACCACCACTCACTGGCTGAGCATGGGGAGTTCTGTTCACTGGTTTTGAACTTCACTTGAGATGTATTTTGGTAGATGACTTTGCTGTCACAGTGTTCTCATTTGATTGATCTCTGTGCAGGGATAGTACCTTTTAGATTTTATGGTCATTTAGTAACCTGACGCTTGAAACAAAAAATATGAGATGGTGTATGACAAAGGTTTAACAGCTGAGACTCAGGAAAGTAGACTGTCTGTCCCACACGGTCAGGTGTTGCCTGTGGTGCACATTTTTTTGTTGTTGTCATCCAACAGAGGAAAAGAATAACACATTGAACCTTTTTGCTTTTGTTTAGGTGTTTTTAGTGTAGATAGTGATCTTTGAAAAACAACCTTTGAATGCTAATGTGGACTCATTGTTTTTCACTCCTTCAGATTGGTAGGCTCAGTATAGATGTGGTCTGAACTTGGGTTCTGTTATGTGATCTGAAGTCATGTGCGATGCAGAAACAGCTTGGGACTCATTACTCATCATTTTTAAGCTTGAAGTTATTAACCTGGGATCTTTTCACATAAACATGTTGTCTAGTGCTGGATAGGGCTAAATATCTGCCTCTGAGATTGGAAAAATAACTCCTTAGTCGGTGATCACCAAACAAACCACTATCAAACATTTTACAGGTAGATAACATTATCATGAAACAAACGTATCTAAACTATCTGATACTTCTTGTTAATCATTAACTTTCATTGTGAAGATCTGCAGTACAAAAAGTTAGAACCTGTCCACAATGCAAATGAATGGTAAACACATACTAAACATTATTATTTCTGTGTTATATTTTCAAATACATCCATCACGGTCAAATTAAAGGCAGGAAGATAGATGGTGAACATTTGGTATCACATTTATATCAGAGAAATGTTAATTGCAGTTTGAATGTGAATACAAAACAAAGCTTCTTTTCATTTATCTTGTGGTTGCTAACACCAACACCAAGCATCTTTATCAGCACAGGCTACATTACAACGTTCATCTGATAAGTTAACAGTGCACTATAGGCTGCCCCAGCCCTCTCAGATAGCTTTACCTTCACCTGTCAAAGAGCTTTGTGCTTACCATGAATCAGGTTTTTGTTTTTCAGCCATCAGCTGATGACAGAGAAAATTTGCCCTCTGCTGTCGCTCCCACCTCCTCTGGTGCCCTCTTTGTGAGATAATTATCCCAACAACGGGTAAAGACTGTTTGTGAAATGTAGAGAGTGGGCAGATGATAAACAAGTAAAGACACTAAGAAGGGAGAGATTAAGTAGAATGAGATAAAATATACAGTAGGTTTTTGAATAACTGGAGAATTCAACACAGAATTAGACTGTGTATGTGTGTATATTTGAAAGATCTAGAGTAATGTCGTACTACAGAAGGAACAATGTCATTTATCCTGCATTTCATAATGATTATGCCTAAAAGACAATGTGCCAATGAAGAAAGGAGTCGTTGTATTAATGAATCTACAGAAATCATACCATCTGCAGCTCCCCTCAATTTCTTGGACCTTTACAGTGTCCAGTTACAACTCCTCCTTTGGTTCCTCTCACACGCTCTTGGCTGCTGCGGAACACCTATTTTCAGGGGAAAAAAAGTCGCTGTATGCTACTTATCGGCGGCAAACAGCGGTATAGACACATTTAGAACTCCTAGCAAACATTGTGGAGTGCTTAGCGATGCAAAAAATTGGCTTCCCCCAGGAGTTGGTGGAGACCAAATACAGAGCTAAAAGGTCTTTACTTTAATGTTCAAATAAAACAAACAAACCAGAAGGCAACTGTACAAAAGAGGCTGCAGTCAGGCAAATAGTCAGGAACAGAAGCAAACTACAGTTTGAAAAGGCTTGGTAACAAACACTAGGACAATGTGACAACTGGTGGTAGAAACATGGAGGTTTATAAACAGCAGGCAGTTAGGTAAATAGGAACAGGTGTGTGCAGGGTGGGCAGCGAAAGCAGGCAGGAAACTGAGAGGGGCGTTCTGACAAAAAAACACAAAGCATGGTAAAATGTGGAGTGGCATGTGAGAACCGTGACAAAATATTGAATTTGAAATGTCACTAATGCGACACGCTATTTGACACTGACACTGACACTAAGAAAATGATTTGACCTGGGTGCTTCAGGGGCAGATGAAGGTGGAAGGGTGGGTTGTTATGTGGGGGGTGAGGGTGAAAACAATGATGTCACTGTGGCAAACACTGGCTCAGCTTTTCACAGCCAGGACACATGCTGAAACCTTCTGTTTTGGTTACCACAGGACAATATCAGCCACACACACTTGATGGGGATTTCCACTGACCTGTCAGAGGGGCCTCATGTCTCCACCTGCTACCAGATTCAAGTCAACTAGAGGGAGGGAAATGGAGCAAGCGGTTTTGGAGATGGAATCAAACAACAGCCTTTCACTTTGGGTTAATTAAGCAGAAAGAAGACAAAAGACAAAAGAAATAAAACAAGTGTAGATAGTCGGTCCAAGTGATGCATGTAGAATCAATGAATAAACTGCTGAGATGAAAGTGACACACTGATCACAATCATCTGCTGAGCACCTGTAAGTGCTGCTGTCACCGTTACATGATTCAGACTATAAAAATCGAGGGCTGGCCTGAAGCCAACAAGCAACACTGTCGGTGGGTGAAAACATTTATCCCCCAAAATGTCAATTTTCAGGAACTAAGAAAACAAAAGCAGCCAGCTTTGAGCCTCACAACCACGTCTTTCGGTTTCTTTAATTAGTTCTGAAGGTTTCAGGACCTTTAACGTTTTTCTCCAAACCACAGAGGAGATAACGTAACCCACCATTTTCAAGTTAGATGAGGAAAATCGATAAAGCCACAACATTTCCTTGAGGAATGATGTATGGGTGCTGTATATCTTAATAAGTTAGTGTCTCAGTTCAGCAACATGAATGAGACCTCTGCCTTTAATGCTGTCAGCAGAGACCAGTCATGACACGGGCCAAATGAAATACTGATTAACTAGGAAATTTTAGAACCAGTAGCAGTATTTCACATTTAATCCATTCAATTCAAAAATTGTTCAATATTTGCAAATGCAAATAAAAACATGTTGATAGTTTTTATTAAAGATTCTTTATTCAAATTCCATTGGGAGAAATTTACACCACGATGAAGGTTGGTAGGTAACACCGGCAAATTACCATCAACTAAACTCAACACTTTGATGCAGGGGAGTCCCATAAATCATACCACTAAATGCTTAACCTGAATTTGAATGCTGGTCACTATTGATCAGTCATCTATCAATAATCTAATTTGCCGAGCAATCGTAGATAAGTTTAACTACTTATTCCAGTCACTGTATGAACCATTATTACAACAACTGGGGATTTGTCCAGTTATACAGTGAGGTTGATTTAGAGTTGTGAGGTTGAGATTAGTACTTAGTTGGCAGAGACTGAGGCAGAGAAGGGCGACCTAAGGATTCTGTTATGACGGGGAACCGCAAAGCGGCAGATCCCTACATTTACATGCCCATCACAACTGCAGAGGTATGAATTACTGCCAGGAGGGGCATAGGGTTTTTGTAGCGTGTTTGTGTGTGTGTGAGAGGCGAGAGAGGAGACAGAGAGACAGAGAGAGAGAGAGGGTCAGAGACTTTGTGAGCACCTTATCTGGTGCGATCATGCGTCTCTCTCTATTGCATAACTGTACTCAGGACACAGTGTGTGTAACCCCCTCAATACCACACACAGCAGAACAGACAACAATATTTGCAGATGCAGGTTGGAACCAAAAAACCCTGGCAGGTGACTTCGCCATGAGTGGCATCAATCATGAATTAGCATCAGAGGTGTTTTGGAGTTATAAATTGTGTGTTTGTGCCTGAGGAAGCTTCTGCTGACTGACCTTTAGCCTACACTCGTTCTCCTGTTGCAGTCTACATAGATGAGAACAAAGAGTCAGTAGCTCGTGAATTCAGGGAAGCCTTAAGGATATTTTAGCAAAGTCATGACAGCTTTTTTAAAGTAATTCATGGTATTCATGATGAAAAAACAGCAACTGCTATAATATAACAAAAGCTCCCTAACAGGATTTTTGATGGCAGTCAACAGTCTTGACTCCATTAGCATTCGTATCTAGTCTGTACAAACTAACTTATTGACCACATGTCATGCAAAAATCTGGTCTGTCTGTCTTAACCTGGCGGGGATGTTAAGCACAGGCACGTACCGAGAGGAGATCCACCCCTACACCCTTCTCCTGGGCAAACAAGGGGTGTGTATCAATCTACCCGCTGGAAGTGGGGGTGGGGGTGGGGTCCTGAGACAAGCTGCCATTTCCAGCCGATTAAACAGCCTCCGACCCTGCAGCTCGGCTGCAACGCCCCTGTCTATGCCCTGCAGCTGAGGGTGTGCCCAGGAGCAATCAGAGGTCAGGGTCAAGACAGCCAGAAGTGTCTGAAGTCATTTGGGATGCTAATGTTATGCAGGGTTTTCAAGACCATGGGTTAAGCTCAAGCAATTAGGTTGCTGTTGTAGCATACAGGGTTTCTCTCATGAAAAATCAGCTGGGATGCTCTGAGAGTGCTGCAGCCTTCTGTGAACATCAAGCTGTGGTAAGATTGCAAAATAAACACGCAAGGGAAAAAAAATGCACTGAAGTACAAGATATATTTTTGTAATTAATAACATTCCTAAATGTCTCTTTCAAAATACGGCGTAGCCATATGTGTCAGTCACAGTCAGATATATTACAATGGCTGACTTCATATTGGGATTAAGCGATTTGTCATAAATATGGTTGATTAGCAACAAAACATTCACTAATCCTGGATTATATTTCCTCTTGTTTGCGTTCAGAAATCTGTTCCAAATGCCAATTAAAGTTTCACTTAAGCCATGTGCAGAAGTCAGTATGCTGAGCTATCTGATTACTACTCAGAGGAAACCAATAAACACCACGCACAACTGTTTGAAAATTGAAGTAGATCTGCATTTCAGTCATTTTGAATCAGTCCACAGTTAGACATGATGATATCCCACATACTGGCTATAGAAATTTGACAAATGCCTTTTACCAAAGGCCAGTTAGACTCTGGCGTCTCCTTTTCACTGATGCAAATTTTCTGTGTTGAGATATGAGCACAGAGGTAATCTTTCTCATTAAAATTGTTTTATTTTTCTCTGATAAATAATGCAGGAACAATCTGCTGGGCAACAGTCACATAGCAACAGAACATCTGTGCAGCCACAACAAATGTATTCACTGGACTGGATAAAAATTCTCTGTTTCTGTTCTTAAAACTCACAGTCCTATGTGTACATCCAAATAGCCTGCCTCTGACCTGTTTAGCAAGCGATTCGTATCTGACGTTAACCTGTTTTAAAAATTATACAAATATTAGGAATATGATCATATCTTAAAGATCAAAATACAACAGGCAAATCATATCCTTCAGGATCCCATTGTACAGGCAGTAACAAATAAGACCATGTGGACTAAAATACAGTTAGTCAAGTGTAAATGCTGAGTTGCTGTTGGCACAAGGCAGGCATCCACAGTTGTAGTAACCACGTCCTCATGTTACTGTTTGCCTTTTTTGAGACCATTAAAATTCACTAAAAAGTTAGTCTCCAACACTGCAGATTGTTACAGCAGCTGATCTGATGCAATTTTAATTTCAGTCATCCAGTGAAGAGTTAATGCATACAAACCTCAAGACAAAATAAATAATCTACGGACTGAAACTATTGCACCAAGGCGTTTGCCACTCTCTGAGGCCACCTCTACAGCCGACTAACGGGGAATCCTGGGCATTTTACTGGGGTTGTTTACACCACCGTGTCACATGAAATTAAGCGGCTTGTGGATCGTTCGTTGACAGTCACAATTTCAGTCCATTATTTATTTTGTCTTGATGTTAGCTGGATTGATCACGATGAACACATTCACCTTCACCACATGAATCATGAAAAAAGAGCAAGAATTCAGGGTGAGTGCTGATTTGCCACAGATGTGCACAACCTGCGAGACTTCTTAGTCTAGACCTCAGATAACTCTCTCCTCCCAATCTATACTTATTGTGTGCATAAATTACATGTGTAACTAAATGACAACTGTCAGAAATTGACTGCGGTACCAATGATTTTAATACTCTGACTGCACTTTTATTAAATGTTGTGCTGGTGCTACTTGACACTAAAAGCTGACTCAGCTCATCCGCACACAGGATCTCATTGTGTGAGTTTACAGCTGCAGCAGATGTGTCCAAACTGAGAAAGAAGTGAGGGAAGGCCGGCTGGTGGGGTGGGGGTGGGGTGGGGAGGGTGTGTGTTTGTGTATGGTGGGGAGATGTTTTGTTGATTCCTGTGTGGGGTTGGTGAGGGAAACTTCTTCTGTTTTGAGATAGAGATAAAGGAAGGAAAATACAGGAAATGAGGACATTAACTTTATTATATTGTTAATCCCTTGGAAGGGTTTTTGACAATAAAGTTTACTGGGTTGAGATTATGGACAGTCAAGTAGAAGTTAACATATGAAATGTGTTTTTAATACTGCAGAAAATACAAGATTTGCAAGAGGCCATGAATAAAATCGACGAAGAATAAGGAAAAAAAATAGACGGTGAGGTGAGACAGAGGGGAAACGAGCAGCATCTGTTGCAGGAGCGTAATGGCACTTGTTGTGGAAGAGTTTGATGAAGGAAGTCAAGCTAACCACACACAACGCAGAGTGGACCGTCAAAATAAAAAGCATTTATTGGACGAAAAGACAGAATTTCAAAGAGATTTACACTGGCACTAAAAAACACACTATATACATTGCATGGTAAATAAATTAGAGATGACATCTATTGGTGAATAGAGTGACTTCTTGTAAGAAATAGAACCACAAGAATTAGTTATTGGATGTTATGTTTAGTTTTGAATATTTATGATATGCCCATCTTTATTTTGTTTACATTTCTACACATTAAGAAACACATATGAAATATGATCTTATCTAAAATATGGACCTGAAAATATAATTTTAGGCACATTTTTATCATCTGCATACATTTTTTTTCCCAATAACGAGCCCTTATATAAAACTGATTCATACTACTTGCTGCTATCACCATGGGCGAATAAAGAGACTTTAGCACTAGAAAAAAGACAAATGACATAATAGCTATTTTATTGATGTCTCTCTGTGAATTGTCTTGGTGTTCTTCCAGGATTGGTTTGCATCGAACTGTGAATAATTTGTGTGTCTTTTAACTGAAAGGGTCTATGACTTTGAAGAAATATTCATGACTTTTTTATTCCACTTCATCCAGAGGCGAAAGTCCCTCTGTTCAATGATCTATAGTTTATCACACATTGTTAACAACGATCAACTGATTGAACTCTTTCTTTTTCTCATTGACACCTATCCATGTTGGAGCATTCACATCATTTGTTTATGCATGTTTAGGCCACTGTGGCTTTTCTCACCTTGTTGGTTTAACCACAAGAATGTCAAACTTTGTTTAAAAATGTTTAAAACTTTCATCTTTTTTAAACATAAACACTTTAACAGAAGAAACGAGAAAGAAGACATTTCACTTCTGGGTTCACGTGGCTTTTATTGTTGAAAATTCACACCGGATTGATCAGGCTACTTCTTTGTCTTGACAACGGTGGTGTAAAGCGAGCCAACAGACCAGCCGGACAGACAGCAGCACAGACAACAAGCTGCTCATTTGTTCGGTACATCTTACTCGGCTGCGCGTCGTTAATTTAGTTTTGATGGGTTAACCCGAGACAGAAACACAGCGAACATCGGTCAGGTTAAGATCAAACCAGAAAAAGAACTTAAAATGGAATGACTACTCCCCCCCCTCCTCAGGTGGACTTTAACCTCGTGATCGCTCACCTGTCATCTTCCTTTGTTTCAGGACATTTTGCTACTCTGATGTCACCCGGCACCGGCGGTTTCGGACCTGCAGACAGCCTCACCACGGATCGTCACGCAAGGCCCAGTAGGCGATGATATGCTCTTTTTTATTGCTGGACTAAGCTGGTGGTGAATTTGACAGCGCAGAGTTGCATCATCTGTCCAGCTGTGTTTAAACTTTGGCTTCTGAATTAATAGTCATTGCCTGCTTCTTTAAATAATTTTCACGTTAACTCTTTTTAAAATATGGGTTGAAACATTGGCAGCTTTGATTGGACCACCGTGGGTTTTCCTTTTTACTGGTCGGTAGAACTGATCTTCCTCTGACCCCGTCGTGTTGTTTATTTCATCTGTGGCCGAAGGGTCTGACGCTGTCAGATACAAGGTAACGTCGGTGTTGTCGACGTACAACAGATAAATACGGTTATAAATCTTAAGTAACAGGATACAGTGCGGCGGTGTGTGTCGAGGACCGGTGACAAACAAACATCATCGTTAAAACCGTAAGGACAGTAATTAACGTTTAAGCAAAGAACTTTACGCTTTTTTATTGGACTAGGCTTGAAACGCAGGTTCGTTGTATCTTACTTTAATCTTTATTTTTACTCGTTTCTAATATGTGTTCGTCAGTTGTAGATGCAAGCCAGAGCGGGTTGGAGATATTTGTTCCAACGGTACATCTATCCACGCTTTTCACCGAGCCATTATCCTTCCGTTTTCTGCCAGCGAACAGCTGAATGTCGGTATTTTCCTTCCCTATCTCCCGTTACCGCCATTAAAACTGCGTGCAAGCAACGTGACTCGCAGCATTTTCTGTCCATGCTCTCAAGTGTGTGCGTGCGCGCGCGCTTGCCTCGGCACTTCCTCGTGCTCGGGCAGCGCGGATTTGTTACAAACACAAGTCGTGGTCATGAATCGGACTACGCTGCCCCTACAGGGCGGTAGGAGAATATGGTTGAGTAGGTCAAACTGGTGTCGAGCAGGAGGAGAAAAAACCGTGGTGCTAAATTAGACCTACCAATTTGTGTGTGTTTTTGTACAGTAAAATACCTGTTTTTTAAACGCATTTTCTCAGTCAATTTGTGTGGCTATTTTTGTTGTCGAGAGTAAAGGTGTTTTTTTAAATTTTGGTGGTTTAAATTTTTTATCTATTACCTTTAGTACTTATTTTTTTGTTAATTAGAATTCAGTTTCATGATTCAGTTCATTATTTTCTGTAGGTCGACTAATCATTTCAGCTCTATGTTGTGTATAAGCATGTTGTGATGCAGCTGTGGTCGCATCTATTGAGCACATATGGGTGTCATATTTTGTATTGATAACGTGCATGTTTTCTGTGTGATTTAGGCGACTACTGAGATATAGCCCGTTAAAGAGACCATCGAGGCGTCGGAAACGGAGGAGGAGAAGCAGCCTCTTCCTGGCCCACAACACCTGCCGCATGGAGCTGCCTGCCCTTCCACAGCTGGCCTGGCCTGCTCACCACTACCACCATGCCACCGGCTCTGGGACTGGCACGGTGCCATACACCTCCACCATAACCACCACCATCTGCACCCTCTGCAGTCTCTCTATCTATCGTATCCGCGCAGGCGAGACCCAGACTCACCAGCAGTTACCTGCGTTACCGCCATCACCAGCGCCTCCTCCATCACAGCTCTGCAACGGAGGGAGGTGAGGCGGGCGCAAAACATAGTGCCTTCTCCAGGAGGAATCAGGTGAGAGAGTGGTATTTACTATCACCCACAAAAAACAACACTGAAAGCAGGACTGACAGTGAGGGAGATGAAATCTCACACATTAGTACTAACTGCCAAGTGAGTTGTAACTGCAGTATCCATTAAAACCACACACTGGGTTGGTTCTCCTTTGTTTCTGAACCCAGGAAAGTGAGCAATGTAAGATCTGTATCAAACCACAGTAGTCATTTGGTGCCACCAGAGCGGGCAACAACAGAGCCAGCATTGATTCATTGCCAGTGCCATATACCAGATCACAGCAGCAATTAGTTCAGGTTTTGTCATAAGTAAACGCAAATTGTTGGATGATTGACGCGCACGAAAGTCCACCCTTTAGCAAACATCAAAGTTAGGAGGAGGGTATGGGTTGTGTGTGACCGCTGATTCCTGGTTTTGACAGGAGACTGTTTGGGCAGTGTTGATGGGGACAGGTGGAGGGGTGTACAGTATGAGGGGATGTGTTACAGCTGTCACAGTGATAAACAGCCAACTATTGTGTTGTAGATTAGCCTTGTAACCCAGCAGGTCACTGTGTCTGTGTGGTCCTTAAACTATACAGGACTCAGGCAGCAAAACTGATCAATCCGGTTTTGTTCACCAGGCGATGTGTGATGTCTACCTGTCTTGAGTTATGAGAGTGTGAGCGAGTGAAATTCACTGGTTATGATGGATATTAGTATGTAAAATCTTCTTCTCATTTAGCTTCAATGATGGATTGAAAGGAAAATCTCTCTCATGACATGAATATTGCACCTGTTTATTAGCAATGCACTGTCAAGAAATAATGATTAAAGTAACACCGCTCCCCTATTGTTTTGCAATATTTTGTATTTAGGGAAAAGAAAGCTTGTTAAACTGCTGTCACTCTGGATAGCAACAAAAATTGTCTGTGAGTTGATGACTTATGACTCGGCAGTTTGGGTCTGCCACAGTCACTGATCAGCGACAGATTCCACTCAACTGCAAGTAAATGATTTCTCAGTTTGTTTAATTTTGATCTTGTGTTTAGTCAAACAGGAGCTTTGTCTTCAAGTAGAAGAGGAGACACCTTTTTCAAAGTTGATCCCTAGACTTAAGTTTTTTTGAAGCTGTAGAAAATTCGAGGTGGCAGCAGCGGCCCGGCCGGTCCCAACAGGAAAGGCAGGTTTACGTTTGGCACTGAGCCACTGTTGTGACACATTGCGGTAATGTAAACAGTAGCCTCCTCCTGCCTCCTCCGCCCTCCCCTCCCCTCCTCCTCCTCCTCCTCCTCTCTCAGCTGTAGGTCAGCTGTGCATCTCAAACATGTTCAGACATGTCACTCTCTGCTCTAGCTGCAATAAAGAAACAATGTGCAGCATTTCCTCCTGCTCTGAGCAGCTCAGCCAGGCAGCACAAAGTCAAGTCAAATTTTATTTATACAGCCAATCCTCACAATCTGTAATCAAAGATTAAACCAAGGAGGGCAACTCCTCTGGAAGCGGGACATAGTACATTTTATAATATGGACAATCAGGACAACATTACAGACTGAGAAACATTAATGAAGAAAGTGATCTGGGAGGGACATCAAGAAAGCAACTTCCAGGTGCCAACAGATAGGACCTGAGCCACACAACCTCTCCGCCATAAGACCAAGTCAGTCAATTGTCCTTAGTTTGTCACTGGCAGTAAATTAGGCCCACTCAGTCAGACAGATTTCTCCAAAGGAGCTCGTTCGTAAGCCCTTTATTTGTGCAGGTAGTTGTTAGTTAAGCAGCTGGAAAAGTCAATTTGTCAAACTTCTTGTTAATCAGGCTTATCAGTTAATAAGGGAGTAAGTTTGTTGTGATAAGTTCATTATTCTGTTGCTGCTCCAGCAGCAGTTAATCAATTAGACATGGGATAATCCCACAGTGTCTTGTTGTTCAGTTGTCGGCCAATAAACCGGGCAAACCAGAGTGACTAATTAATCAGTTGCTTTGTTAATCAGGTCAAGATATCAGTCACTGAATAAGTCAGTGTAAATAATCACTGTTAAGTTGTCCCTTAGTCAAGATAATCTGTAAACCTGCCAACATGGCTGGGTTGTTAAACAGTCACTAGGATTAGCTTGTATATGAGACAACTGGCTGGCCTGTAATTTCAGTTTGTAGGTTAATTTGTCAATTATTTGTTTAACCCACCAGTCTGTTAATTAAGTCAGTCTATTGGTTGTGTTGTTAAAAGGTTGGAGAGTTATCCAGCTCACCACCATGCTTTCTACCACCTTTGTTGGTATGTCGCTGATTTAGTCTGTTTGATTTTGTGCCCCACCCGCAACAACAAACAACCTCGGTCTCTGATATTTAACTGGTCAGGGGTCTCTCTGTCACCCTTGTCGGTCATAAGCTGTCACGCAGACAGGTTCATCCCCTCTTCGCCCCCTCCCCTCGGTCCACCCCTATCACAGCTCGGCCCCCCACTCTGTCGACCAATCGCGGGGCGTCTCAAGGAGTGCTGTAGGATTACAGCAACAAGCCAGGGTTTTTCCCGTTTGTTTTTTCCTGCAGCTCTCTCTTTCTCTTTCTGTCTCTCTCTCTCTGTCTGTCTAGTCACCTGCATCTTTAAAGGATCAGTTGTAATCCTCCTAGCAGAGCAAATGCTGTGGTTGCCAGGGGTGCCCGTTTCTGTGGCAACTAGAGTTGTGGTTGCCGTGGGCGATCGTCTCCATTCTGGAGACAGGGGTCGCCTCAAAGAAAAGCCCTGATTGGACAAAGTAAAAAAAAACAAACAAAAAAACAAGCTGGGCACCCAAAGGTTAGAACAGGGTATCTACTCACTTTAAAGAGGACGGGTATCAAACCTACAATGTCATGAAGACTATGGAATTTAATATCGTTGTATTTAGGATAAGTATTAAGATCACTTCCTGTCTGGAGTCAATGGAACAAATTAGATAGCAGTAGATAAAAAAGGGAAGTACTTTTGAATTAATTTTGTTTTGTCTTACATGTAAAAAAAAAAAAAAAAGATGAAGTGTCGATGTTCTGGATTTCTAATAATAGATAAAATAAGGTTTAGATGATGGAAGAAACAACTTTTTACAGCCAGAAAATACATACACAAAACTGAAACAACAGTCACATCAGCTTTCATATAATTACAATATAGTATATCCAGCAGGTTTAGCCATGTTTGTCACACTGGAGCGATCAGACAGAAGGTACAGGTATCTGTCCGTTAAAAAAACACAAAGTCTGTAAACACACAACAAACACAAACACAAACACGCACACACACAGTTATCTGGGGACTTATTATGATTTAAAGAGATTACTCTCCCAAGTTCCATGAAGAGAAAAAAAATAAGTCACCGTCACACCATCAGCCTCCCTAAGAAATGTGTGTATGTGTTTGTGTGGGTGAGTTAGGCCAGAGAACTAAACAGCCCCACTATGAACCACATTTACAACACTTTTAATGTCAAAGGTCAAGACTGAAGTTTAAATGCACTTATTTGCATATGGAGGAAATTCACACCATCAGCTGTTCTTCTTGCATCAGAGACGGTAAACTTTAAAGTCAAGCCCTCCATTTTACAAAAGCAAAAACATGCATATAACACACATGCACATGAAAGCAAAATATATGAACCTTTATGGTTATCTATCTCTGTATCAGTCCAAGTTCCCTGGAAAGTCACGTTGACGTTGAGCGTGATGATCAGTAACGGCCTGGAAGCCGGGGCGACTGATCATTTCTGGGAAGTGTGTGCATGATATTGTGTGTGTTTCTGGGTGTGTGCTGGTGTGTTTGCTCATTAAATAAGTCTCTGTTGCTTGGCAGCCTTGTCTGTGTAGCCTGCCCATAGGTTCATAGATCCCCTCTACTTGAACTGTCTGCATTAATGTGTAAGGAGGCTATTAATGTGCGGTGCTTGTTGAGAATCAATTAAGCATAACCAGAGGCTCTGTGTGCCCAGCAAAACGCTTCTGTCTCCTCATACTCTTCTCAAGAGAGACACACAGACAGAGTATGAGGAAGAACAATGGTAAAAAATAAATGAGGGCGAAAGAGAAATGCATAGTATATGTTTTCTTTGTTAATATGCTATTTTCTGAATTTATTTTGCCCTTTCTGCTGCAGACTCGGACAGAGAGGAGCACCAGGAGACCTCCAGGCGGAGGGGGCCTCTTCCTGACCTGCTGCCCCAGAACGAGCACCCATCCTGGGCTTCACCACACCACAGGGCCCCCAGGAGAGAGTCAGTGCAGGAGCTGGAGGTCAGGAGAGTGGCCAGTCAGCTGAGGGCCATTGGAGATGAATTGTCCACAGAGTGGTAAGAGGAGGGGCGGGGGTCTAAATGTGTAATTTATATGGTGTTCAGTTATTACCCTTAAGCTACTGAGCTTGAAAGTCTTTCTGGAGAGAGGAGCGGCATGCAGGATGAATTTGAATTTGAAAAAATTCATAACAATTTCACCCTTTTACCATTTTGTTTCTGTTTCTTCACTTACAAAGTATGTAAAATGCATCAATGGTCACCAGAAGTATTTTATATACTTTTCTCATCTCTGTGAGATGTTGGTGCGTAACATGTCACAATAAGATGATAAATAGTAAAAACTTTTGAAGGGACAGACATGAAATAAAATGTAAGGTCATTGACACCTGAACATTCAGACTCACCAGTGAGCATACTCACTAGGTGATCGCGGCTTTTCCTCCACCTGAGCTGAAATGAGAAGTGTGTGTGTACAGTGTTTCATCAGTCCCTTGTTGTCTGCATTGATTCTCTCTCTCTCTCACACATACACACATCAACACACACACACACAACAAATACCTTATCAGTCCAGTATGTCCATGCATGGATGAGTTTGCATGCAGCCTAATTATGTGTGTGTGTGTGTGTGTGAGAGAGAGAGGCAGTATTGAAGATAGATCACTACTTGTGTGTGTGTGAGAGTGAATCAATGTCATCTGTGTGCTGTGAGCCAGTTATTCTCTTCCCTCCTTCATCCATCCCTCGCTTCTGTCCTTTTCCCTCCTGTCTCTCATTTGGTCATTTCACTTCTCTCCTCTTTCTTTCTTTTTTTCTTTCCTTTTATTGTTTATCATTATAACCAGTCATACTAAATCATGTTTTTCTGTCTCTCCTCTGCCTCTTCATACATAAATGGCAGAAATTTGGGTACTTTGTACAGACCTTTATTCCTCCTTCCTGCCGCCACCCCTGCTTTGATCTCCATTCAATTTCATTTTCTCCCCTCTTTTTTTTTCCCTCGACAATTCTCTTGCTTCACTCTCTTAATCAGTCTCTGAAAGGATTCAATAACTTTATACGTTCAGTAGTTCAATCATCTTTGTACATTAAACAAACTGACTAAAGTAATCCATTTGGTTTTGAAACACAGATAAAATGACAGCATTTTTCTCTGCTGCTGTCTGTCTTCTTTTTATTGTCATTTCTTTATCTCTCCCCTCCCTCCTTCTGTGCTCTAGATCGCGTGAGGAGTTGGCAGCACCCCCACCCCACCCCCTCCCCCACCACACACACACACACTCACACACAACCTCCCCACTGCTCTCTCTCCCTCACCATCCCGCCTTATGCACATAAACAAAGATGACGTCACCTGCCCTTGGCTCTCACTCTGACATGGAGTGCGCAGGCACACACACACATTTTATGAGGGTGTAATAGTCCCTTTGCAGACATGTGTAGCAGGGTTCTGGAAGCGCCCTTTACGAACTGAGTCCTTGTCCGTCTGTCTGCTGTGTAAAGGAGAGCAGACAGATACTTATTCTCGAGAGGGAAATTGTATGTGTGTTGTTTACAACCCACAGATTCCAAAAGAAGGCTGTGATAATTTTCTAAATGGAGTAGTTTGAAAGAATGAGGGAAGAAAGGAGGGAGGAAATGAACAAGGAGGGATTATACTTGTACAGAAAGAAATAGGGAAGGAGGAGGAGGGGTTAACCACAGGCACGAGTTTCAGGCAGTAGCTCCAGCGTAGCATCCCTAACACAGACACACACTGTTTATCATTGTTACGCTGTGCTGGGTGTTCCTATTATTCCAGCCCATGCAGACATGCAGTCTCTTTTCTCCACTACATCCTTCTGTTCGCTGCCCTCTGAAACATATCGTTATTTTGAATACCATTTCATTGAGTTTCTCCGCCTTTATGGATATTGAATTAGTAAGTTTTTCAATAGACTGTTACTATTTAGTTTATAAATAATCTTTGAAAGTAACATCTGGTACATTTTAGATATGTTCGAATGTTGCTGCAGCTCAGAGAATCCGCAAGTTCCAGCCCACAGTGTTTCATAAACCAGAATATCTGGTCATGATAGAACAATCACAAGGAGCTGGAGTCAAACCATTTAAAGGAAGTTATGTGGGGTCCACCCATCTTTAGTGATAATAAAGTCCACTTTTAGTACTTTTGGATTAGTCTTTCTTATCTGCTGCTACACGCTGTATCACAATGTGGATGTGGATGGAGTTAGTGGGTTTTATGAGGGTTTCAAGGTCATTTTGTCAATAAATGCACAATTTTAGTATCTGGCTTTAGTCTAAAAAGGTCGATATTGAATAATTAAAACATGTCCGTTCTCACTTGTTTCTTTTTGTCTCTCGTATATACTGCCCCCACTGCAGGACTGAGACGGCTGGTGGTTCCTCAACTCATCACCCAGACTCTCAGCACTCTCTACCTATGATCGAGGTAGTTGTCTCACCTGCAAACTACTGGTTACCGTGGGCAACTTTTTTTTGCCTCAGGACTTTTGCTACTGGCTGCTGGACTGTGGTGTATTTGAACCTGAGGACTACTACAGCCTGAAATCAAAACATTTTCTTTGAACAAAGAGTCTGGTGATGAGCTGAGGTGCTGTCTCACCTGTGGGTGTGGATCAGTGATGCTGCCGGTGGAAACTGGACCCTGCCTGTCTGTCTGCATGACGGTCGGTCCGTCAGTCAGTCAGTCTGCTGGTACAGACTGCAGCTGACGGACTGACGGTCACTTTTCTACCTGTATATTTTGTACAATTTATTTGCTTTCACTGTCTTTGTCAATGTGTCGGGGGTCAGCTTTTATGTAGCAGGTGTGACTCAAATGTGTGTGTGAGTCAGTGTGTATGTGTGCACACAGCAGATCTGGGTCAAAAAAAAGTTTGTATCCATTGTGGTGAATACAGATATTTCAAAACTGGGATTTTCACCACCACAGAGGACTCTGTTTGTAAATGGCCAGGTTTTGAAGTGGAGGTCTTTATCATCTTTTGAAACTTTTCCATTTATCTTTCCACCATTTTGCTGGAGGATGTGTCATTTTTGTCCAAACAGATGATGTCTCTCCAATTCTTCTCTTTGATTATGTAAAGATTTGTGGTTATCCTCTTCCTCTGCTATGGAAACCCCACCACTCTGACACCCTTTGGATTTGGTTAAAACTGATTTGGAGAATTATCACAGACATGAGTTGACCCTCGTCTGATGTGTGCGTATTACAGTTGTGTCTTTATTTTGCATCCTATGCCCCCATTCTTATAAACTGTGAAACTGGACGTCGTAGTTGCATCGCAGGGAAAAGTCGGGTGTTGTTTCACTATGGAGCAAAGCACAGAGTGAACCTCTCTCCCAATCGGAAACTGCTTCAATTCATCATATGACGTGCCTTTCTGCTCAGCACTCTGTTGAGGCCTAATCCCCCGACACCAGGACAATCAGCCACACACATACACACATTCAAAGAAGTACAGACACACACTCTTTAAGTGCTTTGTTTGCAGTCACCAAACTCAAGTGTCATTTGCATTACATTCAAATGTTCCAGCTTCAGCATGGCCTAAGGTCATTTCAGGACAGCAATAGCTTAATCCCCACCAGATGTGCACAAACACACACACACACACACACACACTCACACAAACATATGCAGGGAATTGCCACTGTACATTCTTCCACACGATTCATACTGCCAGTGTTGGGAGCTGGCAGGGTTTCACTCGCCTGTGTCGACAGTGTTTATAGTTACTAAATCGTATGTAAATATTCTTTCGGAAGATGAATCTAAGTAATCTGAAGAAGTTTGATTGACTTAAAAAGTACTTATCAAAGCGAGAGTTCACTGTGTTTGTTGGGAGATCTCTTTGTATTCCTGAGCGGCCATTGGCAACAGTAGAGCAAGTGTGAATTTAAATCCAGTGGATTTGAGATGGTATTCCATGAGTTAAAGAAAAATATATGATTTGGATCTTTTGATTGTTGAAAAGTATTTGATGATATTTGTAAAATGACCCCTTCAGTTGTGCGATTATTTTCACTGTAGTTTGGGAAAAAAAAGTTATTTGCTCACATTTAGAGCGTAATTTATTTTGGAAAGTAGCCTATGTGTAGCTTGGTTTTTGGTTCCTTGGACGTTTTTGGTTTTCTTTTTTATGTAATGTATTATTTATTTTTTCTTACATTCCTGATCAAAACTATGAATTAAGCTGTACTTAAGTTGTAACTGTAAAAACAGAGATTGAATAAGATGGAAGTTAAAGCTGTCAGTATCCACACTGAAAGTCAAGAGAGCCTTCATTTCAAATGTTATCAGCTTAAGACATTATTATTAAAAAAAAAACTGTCTCAATCATTTAAAACGGTACATCGTTTTTCTAGCACACACAAGTGTCAATGTATAATCAGCATTACAGGATGATACAAACCTCTCCAGAAACTGAAGGTGATGTATTGGCTTTCAGTGTATATGTCAAATGACTTGGGGAAAGTACCAAAACTCTCCCTTTATACTCTTTAAAGCACAAAGAAGCAATCAGGCCTCACAGACTGTTAGCAATACTAAAAGGTTTTTGTTTAACAGCTTAAACGGACTGAACTTAAAACTCATTTCACTGAAAATTCAACTGGGTATTTCTGATGTAAATTTTATTCCAGAACTGTGCTGGTCTGTGTGATTTTGGACAGCAGTAGCACAACTGGTGCTACTCGTGCTAAAAATATACATTTATGTACTGTAATGTACTTTGGATTCAAGTGCCCAGTTAATAGAGTGTTTGACCTATCACACTTAAAATGCCTCAAAAACTCAACAGTCAGTAGATTGGAGGCTTTGGCGAATGTGTTTCGTCTGGTTTTATTTTGCCATATTCATTATACCACTCTCACTTGGCCTTAGCTATAATGTTTTGTATGTTTTTGGCACAAGGCCTTGTTTTTGAAACATTTTGCAAGCCTTCATGTATAAAGTCATAATGATAACACAGCCTGCAGATGTTCAGCTCACATGTGGCTAAGTGACATACAAAGAACAAGCAATGCTAGCACAGTAGACACTTGTTTACTGCTTGTGTATTCATATTTGTAGATCGGTTTGCTAGCTGTGTTTTTAGCCATATTTGCAGTCATCACATAGTAATGCTAACAGGTTTGATGAAATAACTAATTAGATACTCCACAAGTCCACCTGTAAGTACTGAAATCATCCAACCTGCAGGTGATGGCCATCTCGGCGCTGTGAGCACTTTGCAGTTGCTCTTCTCCTGGTTGTTTTTGTTGTGAGAGTGCACCTCCTAGTTCAGGGCTTGCCTCTCTCCTACCAACGATGCTCAGTGTCAGTCACATGCAGTGTGTATTTGCTGTTTTTCAACTTTTTTCTATTGTAAACTTTCTACATGAATTTTGTACTTTTTTTCTTTTTTATATAATAAAGATAAGGTGAACTATATGCACTTGTTTGGTGTTTCATTCAACATTAGATGTAGAATGTATTGTGTCAATGTAAAACTGGAAATATTACATATTACATCAACTAATATTTCATTTTTGTTTTTTTTATAATTTCTCACTCTTTTTGTCTGTGTTGCCATATAATCATGCTTCATATGATAACCTTCAGTATTACTGTTTAAATACCACATTTTTTCTGAGGGAAAATCCGTCTTTAAAGTCTTTTAATTATTCTAAAAGAGGAGCTTCAGTAGTGTTTTCATCTAATCCCACAGTGAACTATTGCTTAAACAAAGCATTTGAAAGGTGATAATGAATTAGTTATTTAGCCTGTGTAGCATCCCAGTTCTAAGCTTGTACCATCAGTTTTCTGCCATCACTTTACACTGTGGGGATCTCATTTTAGGACGACACTGCTCTGGCGGGACAGACGAGGTCAATGGCGGTTTATTGAAATGTGGTTCAGCAGATGTTTACAGATGTCGGTGGCTCTCAGGGCAGGGCAGCAGCCCCCTGGCCATGCGTGACAGTGGATGGACAGACACCGCTGTGGTCTCTGTCACATCTGGAGAGCACCAGGGATTAGCAGACGGGGTCAAGATCCTCGCTGCTCACACACAATCACACACAAATGCACCACAAGTGTTTACAATGATGGTCAACATGACAATCTGGTACAAGACATGCATCAAAATACTCACACCAGCACATGTTTTGGTGCTTTTAAAGAGGCCTTGAATAACCCCCACCACTGCTTAGTGGGCACAGTTTTTTCTCTTTTATTTATGTTCTTGTAAACAGGGTGCTAAGGCCATACAGAGAAATGTGTCAAAACTTAAACTACTCATAATGCAGAAAAATTAGCCCTGTACTAAATATGTTATACTATATTGTACTATCACTATCATAAATTATATTACTGTATTGTTACTACTGATGCATAAATGTGTAAGTAGGTCGGCTGGTCATGTTTGTGCTAATATGTTTTATACTGTTGGGTAGTTTAATCTTTATCAGTGCATCAGAACTTGAATAATTATCTCATGTTTTCTATGTAAAACCTTAACCTGCTAAATAACTAGTAACTAAAGCTGCTATTTCATCATAAATGCAGTGAAGTAAGATGTATAATATTCCCTATGAAATATAGCAGAATAGAGGTTCAAAATACATCAAGAGTTCTACTTTTGACTGTAAGAAAAGAAAATATTCCCTGATGTCCAAAATCCCCAAGGAACAGATTTTAGCTAAAACCTGCCTTTGTAACTGTAATGATTTACAATGGCAATTCTGACTGCTCCCAGACTCAGTGATTTATTTTGCAGTATTGTCTCAAGAAAAATAATCAACACATCAGTCAATAAAAATAATTAGTTATTCCCAGCCGCTAATCTTCACATAAGTGATAAATCAAAGAAAGAATTCACCCAGTTTATAAAGAACAAGGAACAAGGAAGGGGACCCATTGTAAGCCTCCACACACACACACAACACACACTTGTCTGTTACTGAGCTGATAAAATTCACATATCCTCATTTAAACCTCCGCAGAATGAGCCAATCATGCAGTCCCGAGAGCAAAAACTGGGATCTGATTGGCTGCAACAACAGGCAACTTGGTGTTTGCTGCTAAGTGGAGGCCAAAACAGAGAGAGTGACTGACCGACAGCAGGGCACTGCTTGACGGTGTGTGTGTCAGAGAGAGAGAGACTATATGAACAAGAAAGAACATGAAAGAAAGAGAGGGAGAGAAAAATGAGAGAAGAAAGAGAAAAAGAGAATGCAGAGAGAGAGATAAAGTGTAGTGAAGTCAGCATGTAGTCTTGAGTGCATGAAGAGTGGAGTGAATGTGTGTGTGGGCAGATAAGAGTTTGGGTTTAATTAAAAGGGCAGAATGAGCTTAAAGGGACGTTCCATAATTAATCTCCTTTCCTAATCCCAGGAAAAGAGCAGTGGCACTCTGGTTTCGTTCAAAGCTCTGCTTGTTTTGGAGCTCTGCAGTCCTCAATCAGCAGCAAACACCACACCACTCCAAAATATACTTGTGTTCCTTCATATGGAGTTATTTCTATCATTTTCCAACCAGCACATTATTTGTTCTCTTTTATTCTCCCTGTTCTCAATCCCTTTCTGTGTTGAACTGACAATGAACCCAATGAGTGAATGGACCCAATCCTGTCTTAATTGTCACTCATTTCTGCAGCAGCAGCCAAAAGAATTGAAAGTCAGAGAATAAAGATATTAGTTCAGGGTATTTATCATTTGGTGACTAATACATGCTTCAATGCCAAACTGATCGTTGTGATCGTTTTTGGTTATTGTGTAGAGGAACATGTGTGTTGTCCCAAAGTTCCTCAGTCACCACAAAAAGAAAAGTTTCTGGTTTGCTTTCATTAGTGCAGTCTCTGTGTTGGCTTCCTACATAAGCGTTCACACTACAAATTATACTGAGCTACATGTTTGGGAATCAGATCTGGTGTCTGGAATCAGTTTGGGAGCATATATCTGTAACTCATCCAAAAATTATAATCACAAATTAACTCACTTCAAATTTAGCCCCAGTTTCAACAAGTAAATTTCAAGTCCAAATTGTGATCGGAACTTTCACTGTTCAGTATCTGAATTTAAATTGAAAGTTTTCGTAAACAGCAGAGTGAATCAGCAGCCACACTGCTTTTACACAATCTGCTGTTGCTGCAGACAACATGCAGCAGTCAGCACTTGTAGAGGTTAATCTGCATCGAAATAAATCTCATGTTTTTCTTTCCATCTGAGACACATCTCTGCAGTTCAGGTTCCACAGGATTGGCAGGTTAAACAGGTTCAACCACCTGCCATGCCCAGGGGCTGAGGTCAGACACGGGACCATGCTGGTTTTCCCCCTGTATTGCTCTGTTGTTGCTGCCTTATTTGGGAGGATAGGAAAGGAAATGCTTTGAGTTTGTCTTGAGGTTCATTTGAATGCTTGCCCCCGCCCTTTCAGTCACTGAGACACCATACAGCCATGTTTGGTTTGATGAGTCACATGCCAGGCGGTGAGAGGTTATTACCAAATACAGTCATACACTCTGCTAAACATCATATGATCTATCTACTGTCTTTCCCCTAAGATCTACCGCACTGATTTGTTGTATTAGTAGTTTGATTTGATTACTTCAAGCCAAAAACTTTTTCTTAACAGGATTTTAACATTGCATAATGTGTATCCTGTACATATTGAAATCAAAGATGCTATATTTTATGGCTGCAAGTTTACATCAAATGGAAAATTAAACATGTCTTTTTTTTTTTTTTTAAGAAACAGATTTCATTGTAATACACCATGACATGTCTGACATCTTTGGAAACTTTGAACCCCCACTGGGATTTAAAATTTCAATCCTGCTTATCTGCACAACACGAGCTTGTAGTGATGTAAATGACACAAAGGTCTGTGGGGAGGAGGAGGTTAATTATTTCTTACTCAGTGGAATAGTTTCTCTCATGATTAGATTATGAGCTGTTTATTTGTCTTCAATGTTTGATTTTCAAAAAATACCATGCTGATGCAACACTGCAACTGAAGTCCAAGATTTCACAATTTCCCCATTAGCATGTGAATGCAGCATAATAATAATGGCTACATTATATGACTACAAATGGGCAGATACTCCAGGTATGGATTATCATCAAAATCTGGCATTCATGCATAAAACAACACTGTTGTTAGGTTTCATAAATCCAGAGACCTGAGGCAGAATCATTTTACTACACAATGTTTTATTAGCAAATGTAAAAAAATCCCACTGTGTGCTTAAGAAAGTGACTCATTCTGTGGGAAAATGGATCAAATGACAAACAAAAAATAACAACTGATGAATTTTATGATTAGTGGAACATGTACTGATATAAATAATCTGACGGAACAAACCAAGGAGAAGGCAGAAGTTAGCTGGACTTGTATATGTGTGTAAAACCGTCCTGTGCACAGGTAATGACAGGTGTTTAGTTTGATCCAAAGTAGTCGACCATGCCGTTGCCTTTACGACCATCGAAGAAGAAGAAGTTCCGGTGCGGAGCGTCTCTTTGGGAGAGAGCCTAAAGCACAAGACACAGGAAAAAAAGGAGATAGAGGATAAATGACACCTTTCAAAGCTGTTTTTTAATGAATTGTTTAAGTTATACTGTGACAGTTATAAGGTATAACTGTCAAGGTGACTAAGTGAAGGTTTCAATTTACCAACCAGTACGACCAGTTTTAATACCAGTCTCCCGTCTTATTGTGGCCTGCAGGTCCATACATCGCCTGTCTGTCACACTTGAACTTCTTCAGTAGTTCAGAGTTCAGTTGTGTGTGTGTGTGTGTGAGTGAAATCCATCAGATTCACCCGGCGAGACATCAGTCGGCCAGTTGCAGCGGGTTTCATCATCACCATCACAGAGACGGCAGGTTGGCCTCGTGCCAACATAATGCTGTCTGTGTCTGACTGAACTGTCAGCTCCCCCCCCTGCCCCCAAACACGCACACACTTACCCTGACCTGAACTCTTCTCTTTACCTCAGCCTGAGGCTCAGAGAAAAATGATTTCTAATCCTCTCAGTGTTGGAAGTGAGATCTTATTCAGGTCATGCACTGACAGAACAGCCCATTTTCTCTATATTTGTGTCAGACTTTGCGCATTAAATAATGATACTGACTCTGTCTGTGAGATGAATCCTAATAATTCTAATGAACTTAGTAACCATACTCAGTCTGTGGATCTCATCAGAGCAAACTGATGAACTTATACAAATGACTTTCCAACAATGAACTGAGTGCTTTTTGTTGAAATTCAACAAAAACAAGCTCATCAAATTCACACTGGTGCATTTCATGGTAAAACATGAGATAAGAAACTTTATTCCTCAAGATCTTGTCAATTCATGAATTCCTGATTAAATCACATAGAAACCAAGGAGGGGATGACAGATAGGTCCATCAGTGATTGAATTTTCACAACATATAAAAGGAGTGATGCATGTTATTACTCAGTCAGGGCATCAAAAAAAACAAAAAACAGTGTTGATGCATAAATAATAGTATTCATGATCTTTGTCTTTATATATTTACTACAATATCTATATTCATCTTATATTATGTACATTCACTATTTCTAATTTTTTAATTTACAGTGAATTTCACAGATCAAAATGTGCTGATTTTAGTTCAACTGTGATCTTTGAAGATAAAGTTTATTGATCAACTGTAAAACATCCTGCTACAGTACATATCTTTGTCATGACTCCAAAGACCAACTTTCAGAGATGACAGGCAAAAATGTTTGTGTATGTTGAATGTATGAGAGGAGCATTGGCCTCTTTTACTCTCAAATATCACCAAACGTTCCATATGGGAGAGGCTCTAAATTATAGCAAGTACTGTATATACAAACAGTGTAAAGAGTAACTGCTCATTCGTATGTTTGTTTTCTAGTAAAGGTCCTATTACGGTCTTGGAGGTTATTATGTTGTTCAGCTTGAGCACAGAATAAATCGTTTCCTCCTCTCCTATTGAGAGGCTGCTGCCAGAGTGTCACACTGCGTTTCGCTGTGGTCACAGTGAAAATCACTTCTACACAGAGCAGGGTCGCTGCTGTTTTCCTGGATCTGACCCAGAACCAGCTGAGTGGCCACCTGTCAGCTGACTGACTCCCTCCCTCCATACATCAGACCGGTCATCTTCATTATTTACCACAGCAGAGTGAATATCTTAAGATGCATCAGAAACAATAACTTTAACCTTTTCAGAGTGTTTCCAGAAGAACTGGTATAAAAGCTTCCTGATGTTTACCTTGACAACTTCCTGTCCCAGAACTCCTCCCATGACAGCGCACACTGGAGACATCTCAGAGAAGCAGTAGCTGAGGACAGACAATACAAGGAAACATTTACCATTGTGACAAAACAAAAAGTGTGATATTAAGGAAGTGAGAAACTGAGAAAATGCCTGGCTCCAGAGCCACTAATGTGAAAAATCTCCATCTGGAACCCTGCTGGTATGTTGTGCTGTCTAGTGACGCCACCATTATTGTGGCAATGGAGCTGAACAAAATGGCTTTTCACTGTCAGTAAGGCATGGATGTTTGAGTCAATCAATGTCTGCAATCGTCCCACTCCCACAGATGATGGTACAGATACAGTTAATGTAGAGCTACTCAGTCTCAAAACATTAGTGTAAAATTGGTTATGACACAGTCTATCCGACCTCCACAGTATGGATGCAAAAGAAAAGCTCTCTCCTGCATTAGATGAAATACATATTTTCATGAAAATCTAACACATAAAACTGTGTGGAATCGTACCCAGGAAAGTACTGAATACTGAATATCAGAAGATCTGCAGATGGAAGACTTTAGGACCAACTATCGGCCCTGTGTAGGCAGGCCACTGGATCTTTATCGATCCTTGGTTAGGGAGTTGTGGAGTTTACTTTACATGTTTTTCCCCCCATGTTTTTTCATAGTTGAAGGTCACTGTTAGAGTGGGTGACGACAGCACAGTGCTGTAAGAGTAAAACACGTCTAGCTGTCTATTAAAACTGGACTAAACTTTGACGAGAGGTTTACATTTTTTGGATTAGAACCTTTATTCAAACTGGAATTTCTTTGATTATATTTCCACCATATGGTACAGAGGGTTGTAAAAAAAAAAGACCCTGCAGATAGTTACTTGCAAAAGCAGTTCTAAAGTTACAAATATTACAGTGCCTTTGGGCAGATTTACAAGTGAGATTGCGGGAATGGTGGATAGTTGATTAGTACGTGCAGTAATCATTTATCCCCACAAAGTGGTCCACAAGTCAGAGGGCATTTCAGAAAACAACAGGTTAAACTGGGTCAGCTGTGTCTCAGTAGGACACAGACATACTATGTATAGATTCACAGCAAACTACTGAATTATGAAAAACATCTTTACATTGGAAGAAATGACACTTGCAATGATGTAAATTGGTGTTATGGGTGGTGTGATGGGTGTGGGTGGTTATGTGTTTCTGAACCTTTCTGTTAACTTTAAGCTTTAGCTTCTTGCTTTAGAGACACTTGAATTGCACATGAGCCTCCACCTCCTGTCTGAGTGAATTATCCACTCAGTATATCACATGTTTAAAATTAAAGCCACAAGATGCTTTGTACCTGATGAAGTCATCATTCAGGAGGTCACTGCTGACTGCCAAGGACTCTAGGACATCATCACGGATCTGTTTCAGGAGCTGACTGTCTGCTGCAAAGGACTGTGGGTCGGGGTCACGGCCCTTGTCTGTGCGAAACTTCAACATAACTGTGAGGAAGGAGGGAAGACAGAAAAGAAAGAGGAAGAGATCAGGAAATGGGAGAAACAAACAGAGGGAAATGACAGTTGAGAGGCTGGAAACAAGTCTAAACCATTTTTCTAAAGCAATATTTTCCATATAATCTATTGCACTATTGCCATTTATAATTTCATCACGCTTTCAAGTGACTTCCACAGTGAATTATCATCTTATGGAAAGACAACATCTCATCTTGCCTGTTGCTCCCTTTGAAACAGGATAAGATCGGTATGTGGTTGCACCATCAACCATCTCATCCGATTAGGCCTACGTTTCCCCACATCAAGTCAAGAGCGTGCACACACAGATTGATGCATGCAAAGATGCACACATACACCTGCACATGTTCAGCAAAGAAATATTAGGGTGGAAAAAAACTCCTTCCTGTTTCTAAGAGGCAGCTTCAGGACTGACTGATAAAAGAAAAATCAAAAGTGTGCACTTAATTTGGTCATGTGCAATATTTCAAACAGTAACTGACTTCTCCAACTGCGCCACCCAGGCGCACACATCAACACCTCGCCCCCATGTTTCCTGTTCGTCCATTAACTTAAACCACACGAGGAAGTAAAGTCCTCCCACGGCCATTTCCACCAGTGTGGCACACACAGACACACACACACATACACATATAGCGTGAATCATTTTCACACCTCAGCTCTGCCCTTTATCAGAGAAACTTTGCTCGTAGAATGTTGAAGACTGGCACAAATGGCATCACTCTCAGGTCTGCGCCAGGCAGGAAATCAAACTGAATTTCATCACAGAATATAATAATGTGTACATAGATGGAACAACGATAGTATCTCTAAACCTACTCATGAAGATGACAGATGAAGGAAAATATTTGAAATGGTCCTTTATGTCGTAACCTGCATATGAAGGTCAAATAAAATCAACTATTTCTTTTTCCATATATTAAAACAATATCAGTACAGCTAGAGAGAGCAAGTTTGTGTCCATTTGACAGAGCTGGTATGAGAATATCTAAGACTGACATGCTTTTGAATAGGTTTTATTTTATTCTTTATTCCTAAAGGCTGTGATATACAGGAAATCTAGTCTGTATCTGTTTTGTCAGTCAACTTTTCTCCTGTTGGTTACTTTGTCTAGTCAGACTGCCTATATATTAACAAATTATTTAAAAAGGGGAAATATATAGATCAGAGATTCTAATTGTAATAAGAGAACACACACAGTCACACACCCCACCCGCGGTTCAGATCACCCGACTGTTCCTAGTGAGACAGGAAGCAGTTGTAACAGAGGAAGAGCCACTTCCTCATCGGTCGCCCAAAACAACAACCGCTAGCTCCAATTATAGAAACAGCAAAGGAATAATAACACTGCCTCCTGTCTCACCTTCACTAAATTAAAAAAACAACAACAACTAGACTTTGTTTCCACTCAGACATTAGCCTGAAGGAGACTGACGAAAAGGCAAGGCTACAGAGGGTAGGTGGGTTTCAGAGTGGGTAGTTATTAGACTGAAATCTCGACGTCTGGCACAAACCCTAAAATTAACCAGCCAAGATGTTCAGAATAAAAATGTACCTGCACATGATGGCTGTCTCTGAAGCAAATTGGCTGCTTAGTAAACAAATGTACCAAACACCCACCATCACATGACTGCATCTGGCTGGTATTAGTGAATGTCTGTTTTATAATGTATTATTTGAAATAAATGTTGTCTGTCAGCCAGTCAGTGCTGTTCACATCAGAGCAAGATCAGCTTCGGGTGTCAGTAATGACACCTGCCTCATACCGGAGTGAATTTCATCTGGTTTTTTGAAGAGAGTTTGTCACATTAATAGCTTTAGAAGAACTACACACCTTTAAAAGAATTTAAATTTGAGGAAACAATAAATCCCATGAAACTAATTAAATGTGAAAT
Organism: Lates japonicus; assembly: GCA_033238685.1. NCBI lineage: Eukaryota > Metazoa > Chordata > Actinopteri > Centropomidae > Lates > Lates japonicus. The sequence continues at coordinate 101,331 of BRZM01002551.1, read as the reverse complement.
AATGGTTTAATCCTTAAGCCTCTGTAAAAGTGTGCACTGCTAAAATAACAGTATCACCTAGGTTGTGTGGATTGTTGGATATACACCAACATAATAATTTAAAGCAGATAACAAAATTTTAGTCATTTGTGTCATTTTAGTCGGTGATGATACATATATGTGTTATTTATATATATATATATATATATATATGAAATTTCCATGTATGTAAAATATTCCAGTATTTTTAACTTGGGCCTTGTATTCCCATGTTGTTGGGTGTATATGATTGATGGGAACAGAAATCTTTGGAATTGGTGCAGTGGTCAGTGAAAATGGTACACCCAGCAACTATGAACAGCTGCTGCAATGTAAACAAACTTACCAATGGAAGCAGCTTCAGTATTCTGCTCGGTAAAATTACGGTTTTTGGCAAGTAGGGCTGGGTACCGAACTTCGGTTCTTTTATGGCACCGACCGAAATGCCTCGATACGACCCAGTATCGAAAAATGCCTTGTTTTTCGGTGCCAAGTTTCGATACCAAGGAGTTAATCACATGATCAAGATCTGATAATGCTGCCGGTGATTGGCTGTAACGTTACACGCAATAGAGGCATGTTGTGAACTACAGTGTGTGTGTGTGTGTGTGTGTGTGTGTGTGTGTGTGTCGAAGCGGTTAAAAAAATGCCACCGAGGTCTAAAGTGTGTCTCCATTTTAGCAAGATTGATGCCAGTAGTGCGCGATGCAATATTTGCAAAAAGGACATCGTTGCTAAGGCAACACGACTAATTTGATGAAGCATTTGAACGTGCACAGAATCAGTTTAGGAACAGGAAGTTGCTCCATGTTCAACTGCAGGAAGATTTAACACTCGTTAGTATGCAGCAGTGAGCATCAGACACTGACTTGTCACTCGTTTGCAACAGTTCTTTTGCACTGAAAATTATTTGTTGTATATTTTTTTGTGTTAGAAAACTGCTTTGAGTGGAAAAATGCCAAAGCTGAGAAATAAAACTCAAGATCTGAACCATAATATGTAATGTCATTTTCTTTGTTAGAATTGATTTGATAAAATTGGTATTGAAAAAAGTATCGTTCAGGAACCGGTATTGAAGTCAAGGTATCGGTACCTGTATAGAACATTTTTGAACGATACCCAGCCCTATTGGCAATAGACTCTGGTAGTGATAAATAGATATTTCTGGTTAAACAAAAAGGATCTCACTCTTTAATAAAAAAGATCTGTCTCTGTTCTATCCATAGTGTTGTCAGACAACAACCTGAGCCTGTCAGTGGCAAAAACAGCATTTTACTGGACCTACTTTGACATGAATGATTGTCCATTGGATTACATTGCAGCAACTGTATGTCATTCTTGCTCAGTACTGCACTGAATCCAAACATTTTTGTTCCTTTCAATCATTTATACCCAAAAACAAGCTCCTGCTGTTTGGATGTATCATTTGGCTATATTGCAGTTTTGATACTGTTGTGATTAATTGTTCAGCCCAAGATGGCACATCACGAAAATGCCAGTGTCACAGTCAAAATAAGACTAGGCTCATATATTACTTTCTATTGCTGAAGTTTGGATATGCTAATCTATCATTACATTGTATTTCCTCTGTCCTTATATGTGAAAGATATTGTGGTGCATTCGTATCAAGGCCTCAGTTGTTACCATCAGCAGTGTTTGCTGATGGACAAAGTTGGCAAAATTTGCAAAACTTGACCAAAAAAAAGGAATTTTTTATACAGATGTTAGAATTTTTCTATCAGCTGTGTTATATAATTTATGCTGCCTGGGTGCAGGGTCGCTGCTTTAGAAGCTCAATTCTTTGTAGTAATGTTTTTATCCTAACTCCCATTAGTTAACAACTTTTTAAATAAAGAAAGATTTTTGTAACTTAGAACATACTGCACAATAATTTTTTGCTGGATCTACATTTTGCAAAGAAATCCTGATTAATGAAGAACATTATAAATTCTATATGATCTTTAAATATCAATTTTTAATTAACTTGCACAACACCATTGTTCCATTTCATATTTGTGGCCTATGCATCCTGCTAAAGCTGAATTAAATTTTCTTTATTTTCTGCATTTATACACAGAAAACTTTTCAGAAGTTACAAGTGTAAATAACCATTTTCTGGTTATTTCCTGTTGTTATATGCTTGTTGTCATGCGGTGTAGGTGTCGGGCTGTTCTCTATTCTACGCTCAGTGCACATGACTGGCCATGGACAGCCTGTGATGGAAACTAGCATTAAGTGTTTGGGGATGGTGCAGGGCCAGGTGACAGGAGGGACAATAACAACTCTTAAGAGAAGGTCATCACATACCGTAAATAACCTGAAAAACAGGAAGGTACAATTTAGATTTATCCAAAGGGTCAAAATGTTCCTTAGAGTTGATGGTTCCTAAATATTTGATAGGTCATATGCAGTTATTCATGTGCAACTCAGCGTAACAATATTGTTCTTTTGCCACCAAATTGCCGACTGAATTTCACAGTCTTAAAATTACGTGGCTCGTTTTTGTTGTTTGTTGAGGTTGATATTTAGCGCTTTGCCCTTCGCTCAAGAATGACATTTAACAAACTTTATGGACGTGATTTTTCCACGCATGTGCGATGACAACTCATCAGCTAAATTGGAACCAGTAATTTTGCATGCTCATGGCATGTGTTTCAGTCTCACTGCACGGTTCCTACACTTTTTCAGTTTCAAATTTCTATGCTTTTTTAGACCTTTCAGGATTCTTTGTGATATTTGGTCAACTCTCTTTATGGAAATTCTGTTTGTCTCCTGCCTCCCACACAGAAATTCAGAAGACATCTTGTGTACATCACCGCTCATTTAACTAGTAATTGTGTCAACTAAAACATATCACTTTCACTGAAGAACTACCTCACAATGAAGTGTGAGTGCATAGTTTAAACAACAAATATTAATTCCTTACCAAATCTTTATTGAGCTTAAAAAGACATGAGTCCTTGAGAAAACACGCAGTGCTTTGTAATTTTAAAGCCAAAAAACAACAACAAAGAACTTAACAACTGTCAAAGTTAATTTTCACATTTAGCACCTACCATGACTAAACCATTAGTATTTTTACTTGCTTTATAAAATGACAGTTTAAAATACCGTGAAGCAGGAAGTAGTCCACTGGTGTTCGCTTCAGACTGGCTTTGGCCTTCTCAGTTGTCCAGTCAACCTCCAGAGCTTCCTTCAGAGTGCAGAAACTGGCCGTCTGATGGGTTAGATTTTTTTAAAATTAATGTCATTGGTAGAACAAACATGAAGCAATGCCTGGCAATAGTCCAGTAAGGAAAAACATTTTACTTTGATTTGTTTAGATTTGTGATCATATTGTCAAAAAAAAACTAGATAAATTAGACTCATATATACAAAACTTATTTTAGGACAAAGGTCATGACTTTCATTTTGGGACTCGTGGGGAGAAAGAAAATACAGCCTGATTTCACAAATGTTAAAAAGTGTGTTGAGAATATTTTTTCCATTTTGTGTAATTTCCTCAATATATTCCACTACTACCTTAACATTTTCAGTTGAGTACATCCAGTCTCTGTTTAAAGGAAGTCATTTTACTCACCACCCATACAGCAGAGCCAAGTTGATGGAAAATATCTTTTTATACACTCTGACAGTTCTATGGCTAGTAGGATAAAATAGAAAATATCTGGCAAAGAAATATGGCCTTCATCCACCTACCTTTTTCACCATGGTGGTCTCATTGGGGTCGACTCTGGCTTTCTTTGCCTCTGGGCCGTCGTTAGAATCTCCAGTTGGTTTCACTACTTTAGGTTTCTCCCTAAAGAGAGAGCGTGAGGAGAGAGATATCCTATATTATCAGCAAACACAAGTCAGTATAATCTGAGAAACCAAGTTCACAAGAAAGTTTTGTATTATGGCTGGAACAGTGTTTTCACATACTGCTCATGTGTAACCATCCTGTTTCATTCATGCTGCAGTAGCTGTAGTGAAACTGATGCTAAAAAACAGTAGAAAACAGTGTATAGATGTTTGACAGGAATAAACAATTACAATTCTACCTGTCATATGCCATAAAACTGCTTTGTGACCATAGCAGGAATTCAAAAATTAAATCACCATGAAGAACTGAAATTAATCTTGAATTTCACAAACATTCAACTTCCACTAATGTGTTTAGCATGTGGACATTTACCAAAACCTTATCATCACATTATGTTCGTAATGTAATATCATAAATTGTTAGAATGCCCAGTAGAAAGGGAAACAATCAGTTATCAAAATTCATGGCACCCTGTCCCAGCCCAGCCCTGCTGCAGTGCTCCTGAGCAAGGCACTTAATCCACAGCAGCTCCTATATTTGAAAAATGAAACTGTGTGACTGTCACATGAGCCACGCCATGTTGAATCCACGCTTTAAACTGCTGCCAACACTCACTCGACGTAGTTGTGTTCCCGTCCGAGGTTGCAGAACATGTAACCATAGTAACCATAGACGTCCCCACAGAAGACCCTGATGTTGCGCTGAGAACAGAGCTGGTCGACCCGCACCATCAGGTCTCTGGAGCAGCCTGTCAGACACACCTGAGGGAAACAAAAACAAAAAGGGTGGGAGGCTCGAAGGTTAGCCGTCTTTCTTGTTTTGAAATAACCGTAATGCAGAGTTTTCTGGTCTGGTGCTGGATATGTGGCTACTTCAGGGATGAGAACCTGGAGGTTAAGGGACAAAGTTAACCATTGTTAAAGCTGTTTCTTCCTCAACAGGCACTGAACATTTTGTTCAGGGCAGTTTTACACTGTATAACACTGTATCAGTACAGAAAAGTGCTTTCAGCTCAATAAGCTACAGCTGCTGATAAGGGTCCATTCTGTCTAATTTCTATTTCTTCACTGTCCCAAATCTAGTGTGATCCAGAAATACATGTAAATGTGTTTTATTTGAAGCTTCTGTGGCTTATATTCATTTTTTTTGTGTCCCAATATCAACAATGTATTGTTAAAGGATTTTCTCCAAGACATGAACTTGAGAGCTCTGAAGCAAACACTGCAGTGTTCAAGAGACTCTTTCAAATGAGCCAAATAACTAAGGTGCTACATTTATTTTTCTTTTTTTAAAAGAACGGCATCTGCGTTTGACAAAGACACAGCCTTCTCTGTTTCTATAAATATTTTACTCCTTCACCATATGTCCAAAGATGGATGTTTATGGATGTCTTGTTGTCAGTGAGATAAAGTTTCCTTATTTACAGTAAGTTTTGTACTTTTTATAGCTTTGTGCAACTTTAACCTCTAAAAATGAAAATTTGTGAAACTGAACTCCCACTGTGTTGGTTTGTTGCACACCTTTTCCCCCTCTACCACCCTGCTGTTTTGTTTCTGTGCTGTTACTCACTCATTTCCATTTTCATTAACATAACAATAAAAATGCTTGCGATAACAGAAAATATCAAATGACGTTGTTGTCTTCCATTTAATCCCTTGGGGACACACAGACTTATTTTACTTCTGAAAATTGGCTGCAATCCTTTAAGAAAAAAATAAATCATCAGTAACTTTCAGCCTGCTGGGTTCTTGGAACAACAAAACAACTGAACATTGGCTGGTCAGCTGCCAAACTGACTGAGACACACCTACAGCAGCTGAACGATCAAACAAGGATAAAGTCAACAGTGACACAGTGTACCATGGTAATGCCAGGGTGGACTGGTGTCTGACTGTAAACAACTGACCAGGGGGCTGGGTCCACCTTATCCTGCTGACCCAGTCCAGCACACCCAAAACACCCTCAGCTCACTGATAAGACTGATGCTGCATCTTTGGCATCACTGAGCTGAGCCCCACACAGCAGCAGGCAGACCAGGGTCAAGGACCAAATACGTTTAATGATGTTAAGTGTCTTGAGATAACAGATTGTCAAGATTTGTCTACATACCTATGAGAGACTACACAGTAGGATTTCACCATCTGGAACACATACAGAGTCTAAAGACAATTCTATCAGACAAGTAAAAAAATACTGTTTCATCTTTGATACAAAGGGAAACAACTTTTAAAAAGGTGGAGACATCCTGGCAGATATGCAAGATCAGCCATTAACCTCCACCTTTTTCCTTCCTAGAGGTGATATGCAAGCATTATCTGACCCAGAGCAAGCACGGTATTAAAGCATGAGAAAAACAAGGAAGTGATGGGAGGAAAGCAGGAAAACTGGAACCTCCTTTTTGAAAGGATAAGAATCTTAATATGACCCATGTGGTCTTACATCAACACTGCAATAACATATTAGCTGATACAAT